>JAQIUQ010000818.1:0-72500 GCA_030378365.1 Hybognathus amarus | reverse complement strand
TTCTTTAGACAAATATAATCAGGAAGATTGTTTTATTATAATCAATGTAAATGGCATTTTCATCGTTTACTCACTGTTTACTTCCTTTTGAAGGTGTGAAAATGTGTTGGTTGAGTATTGCACATTGAGCAGGGTAAGCCCAAGCTAATATGACATTACAGTACATGACTACTTTGGTCTGGTTTACATAGTTACTGCCATTCAGAATATGCTGGATTTTTGTCAGTAGACTGATCTTTTCCCCATGAACCTAAATATACCTTTTTAAAGTCCTGGGTAATTTGGTTCATGCTGGCTAAATAAAATTCACTGAACATACAGTATACCCTGATTGCACCTTATTTCCAATTGCTACATATCATGATTACACATTATTTAAGGGGTAATACATTATTTTCTCCTGGCTATAATAATTGTCTCTTGTTTATTGGTACAATAATTTTGATTAGTTTTGGAGTGGCAGTGATTTGCAGCTGGTAATGGATGGTAAAGAGGTTCTATTGAGTAAGATAGTGGCCTAAAGAATTTAACAAATGAACGTGAACTAGTTCATTTTTAGATATGTGAACTTAGTTCATTTTTTAAAAAAATGAACTATGAACGTGAACTAGTTCATTATAATCTGTGTGAACTGAACTTTGAGCTAGTTCTTTTTAAGTATGAACTGGCACAACACTGCCTACACTTTATTTTAGTTCATGTAATACACAGACAGCTACATAGGCTAGCCCCAAAGAGCCAGCTTAAACAATTTAGATTTTTTTAATTTATTTTTTGTTACTGCACTTTCGGTCTTGTGTTTTTTTTTTTGTTTTTTTTCTTGAGTGCAATACATTTTGGATGAAAAAAAGAGAATCGTGTAAGAGAATCGTGATCTCAATTCTCATGGAGAAAAATTGTGATTCACATTTTAGCAAGAATCGTGCAGCCCTAGTCTGAATATTCATTTGAGCTCTGTATGATCAGAAAATGAATTATATAGCAACAACTTACAACGAACTTGTTTCCTCGGCGGGATCAATTCGTTCTTCAAAATGCAGCTGGAGTTACAATCTTCCTCTGAGGAAAAGATGAATTCATCCTCGCAGTCCGGAATCATCGCTGTCCAGTAGCGTGCCATCCTCATAACGCAATGAACTTTCAGTGAATACTTGTGTTTTGGGCAATGATCGGGGGCGTGCGTTGATGCATAGATCACCTATTTTCCATGTGAAAAGCGCTGGGGGCGTGGCGGCATCGTCTAATTAAAGATAATGAGGGGAGAGCGAAAAAACAGTACCTCTCCTTGCTTTGAAACGGATTACATAAACTGGAAATATTTATTGTTAAAATAAATTACTTAATTTAAAAGAAGAGAATACAAGCTTTAAAAGACATACCTCTCATGCCTGTGTGCCAAGTATTAAATGAGTTACAGTTCTTTTTTCGGACGTGTTTCTGAAGGGACTTCCCTGAGAGAGAACGCAAAACTCGCATCATGTTTATTTTTCTTTATTTGAGGAAAAGCAGATCACTTTGTTTTTATTGTGAGGATCCAGAAAAAAATTGAAACTGAACAGGACCTAATGGTGTACAACACTTATATGTAAGATCAAAATCAACAGGGTAATTTGAGTCTTTTTTGCACTGATAAGGAAAAAAGTGTGCTTATATCGCGGGCGATATGGGTGACCCCAGAGGGTTAAATTAAGTGCAAGTTTCCTTATAAAATTTCTTTTCTCTTTTTCACAGATGGAGTACTGTTGTTAAGGCAGAGCACCAGCTTGTTGTTTTGTTCAGACACAGAACAGGTTCTCTCTGAAGTCTTTTTGAATCATTGTTGATCTTTTGTTCTATCTGTGCATCAGTGAGGGGAACCTGTAAATCAACTCTAAGGTTTTGTGTTCGTTTCAGAGAGGAGAGCACTGGCTTTATGCTCAAAGATTTAACCCCAACACCCTTGTGAAACACAGAATTGAGAGTGAATCCTGGTCTCTCTGCACCTATCAGTTTCTCTGCCACATGCAGGGGTCTTAGCATACACCTGTTGTACTTGTGTAAGTCTCTTAATTTATTCTATCATCTTACCAGAGAGACAATTTTGTACTAATAGCAACCCAATGACTCTGCATTATTTCAGATTTGAATGGCAGCTTGTATGAGAGCGTGTTGCCACTCAGAAGTTCAGCAACAGTAGCTGAAGGTGTCCAGGCTCTACCTCGCTCCCTGCGTCTAATTCTGCCTCTGGGGGAGGAAGAACTGAAATCTGGTGCTGCTGTTGTGCTTGATGAGGCTCATGTAGCTGTGGTTGGATTCCCCCTCCCCTCTGCTGGATCTTGCAAAGGTGTGATGCTCCATCCTTAATCCTGATATTCCTTATCTTATTCACTAGTAGTTGTGTAATATTTAGGGGCGGGACGATACAGGTACCTCACGATTCAATTCTGTGGCGATATGTGGTCCACAATATGATAATATCATCGATTCAGCGATATCTATGATATTCAATATATTGGAAGAAATTGCATCAACGATATATCACGATATATGTGACTTATATATCTATAAATATAGATATATAAGGGCCCAATAAAATCTGTTTTATTTTTTGGGAAATAGTTTTTTTTTTTACCCTTGGCTGTTATTTTAGTCGTAAAAAAGTGTGCTTTTTAAATTTAATGATTAAAATGTATTAAAAAATACAAATAAATTAGGAATGACCTTAAATTTATTGAGGTGTGCACGTTGTGTGTGTGTGTGTGTGTGTGTGAGTGAGAGAGAGAGAGAGAGAGAGAGGTGAGTGAGAGAGAGACGTGAGTGAGAGAGAGAGACGGAGGCAGAGCGGGGAAATACAACTGAAAGAATACGCTTCGTGTTTTAAATAGTGTTAAACCGAAACGCAGTATGTGGCGGCGAATTGGTCAATGTGTGGGAAACACTGCATAAGTCACATGCAAACTGCTCGGCTCGGCACTGACGGCTTATAGCGTTGAGTTTCTTAACTGTTAGCCGACGAAAGCAGAGCCGTGGAGAGCCGCTTCGCCATGCTTTCATTGTTTTGATTTCATCATTGTAGCTGAAATGACAGGTTGGTGGGTTTGTGTCGCCCAGATTTGCTTCCCCTGGTCTGCATTTTCACCAGACATGCGTTCTTCTCCCACACAAAAACAGAATTTCAAACCAAATGTGTAAAATTCCAGATCGTAAACACTAGATTCCGCGTTAATTGGCCAAATCCATCCGCGATTCCGTGATCGCGGAAATCATAGGGCCTTAGTGTCTCCACACTTTAGAGTGGAAACTACCGGGTGGGTCTTTGATTACTTTTTTATTGCTTCTCTTGTTGTTAGTTAACTTGTGTTCTTCACCGACCACTGTTTGCGCCACTTTACCCCTATTTTACTTGAACAGCGCCCCCCGCAAACAGAATGGTAGATATTTGGTAGTGACAGTGACACTGACAACGTGTAAATTAATCATTTCGTGTTGTAATAAAATATCTATATTGGGCGTTAGTGTATCGATTATTTATTGCAACAATATATTGAGCACAACAATATATTGCAATATCGATTTTTTTCCCACCCCTAGTAATATTATTGTTGATGTTTATCTTCATTGTGCTTGCTGATTATTGACCATCCACTTGAGTCCAGAGAGTCTGCATCACTGTGTGATGTGGCCTAGTATGTTAAACTAGGGTTTATGTGGATTGGTGAGTAGGGATGCATCCGATCATTCGGCCACTGAAAATTTTTGGCCGAAAAACTTTTATCACCGAAACAATCTGGCCGAAATGTTGCTACTGACGTAAACAGAAACCTGCGACCTGCACATGCTTGTCTGAAGCAACATGTCTGCGGTGTGTACGTATTTCAGTGTATCTGAACCCGCGAGGAGATGGAAGCCTTGTTTATCCACCTATATCTACTCTAAACAATGCATGCCACCATGATGATGACATCGGTTGCGAGCGGGTCAAGTATAAACGCCTCGACCGTTCGGAGCGGTGCGCGTGCTGTCTGTGGAGACTCGCGCTTGTCTGTGGAGACTGTGGAGATAGGTGATAAGAAGAAAGATAAACACATGACAATGTATATTTTTTAGTATTCCACCACCAATACAAAAATAATCATGTAAACCCTGAGGCTGAGATTATTACTTGTGACATTAAAAAAAAAATTATATGGGAACATTATAATAATAATACGTTTTATTTATAACGCACTTTTTATCCAAAGATCTCAAAGTGCTACAGGTTAAAAACAAAGGATAAGCAGTTCTTTAAAGAGAGAGAAAAAAAGAAAAGAAAAAAAACATCTAAAGAGTATCAAAAGCTTTGCTAATTTTGAATGTAACTAATTTAGATGTGCAAACTGGGTGCTGGTGTGATGAGAAGTTTGTGCTCGGCTTTGTTTTTATGAGAGAACATTTCATTTTAAAACCTTTCTGCAGGCCAGTAGATTATTATTTAGTGTACACATAAGTGGGGTCAAACATTTTAGTTTGAATTTTATTTTATACTGTGCATTGTGCTAAATAAATATTTGCATAATTTGTAATTGATTTATTCTTTGAAAATTTTATATTAATTTATGCAATTGCAATGCCTTGATTTTAGTAAAGTTTGTACACAGTCATAGCCATAAATGCAATGATACTAATAATTGGCATAATTTCTTTTGGTGTTTGGTTTTGGGCCTTGGTTTCCTCTTTTTCGGTTTTCGGTTTTGGGCAAGAGATTTTCATTTCGGTGCATCCCTGATTGGTGAGTTTTTGAAACTTTTACTCACCAGTTGGATAGTAACTAGGGCTGGGCGATATGACGATATTATCGTATATTCACGATGTCTCGCAAGTATTGCTGATATCGATATTGAAGTTGCTTCTGAGTACGATAATCGTCAATAAAAAAATAAAAAAGACAAACATATTTCACATAGCCCTATAGTTATACACATATTTATTTACATGCAATAGCATGATTTAAATATTTTCTGTAGGCTAGTAGGGTTAGGAATAGAAAATCGATTCTTCTTGATAGCATTCTTTAAGCGCAAGACGCGAGAGAACACGTCTGCATGAGCGCTGTTTACTGAGCAGCACACAGCCGCTTCTCGTGCACGGACAAATGTGTATTCAATATCTTATAGAATGAAATAATAAACATGATTAAACATCAGAAGAATTGTTTCAACCATGGAAAGACGTCATTACACATCCTTTTTCAAGTTCGAATATCCTCGAACCTGTAAACAGAGTCGGTAAGCAGGCCTGTGTCTATTGAATCCGTGCATTGACAGCCTGTACTGGGTGCCAATATTTAAAGTTGATCAAAGAACAAAGGATAAAGAAAATCTCTCGCTGAACTTTTACAGTAGGCCTATGCCTAAACTTAAAATTGTGTGCCTGTTGTTCGGCGCTCACTGCTCCAACTGCAACACGAGTCTGTGTTGGACTCAGCATGCGACTTTTAGAATGCGCTACCTGTCAAAGATCATTTATCACTTTCGTAATTCTGCTAAACATTTTTCTGGATTTCTTATTTTTGTATTTTTGTTCTACAGACGAAAAAAATAATCCTGTTAATTCAGAATAGCAGACATCTCCAATATTTTTTTTTGGTTTAGTATAAAAGTTCATCAGAAAAAGTAACTTTACCCGTTTCTGAATATTAATTTAAATGTTGCACATAATAAACAGGCCTTCTAAAAATAAAAACATGACCATTGTAATTAAAATTTCAGTTATATTGCAAACGGATGAAAGAAATTGCGTTGCTTTGAATATCTCATGCACGCGTTCAGAGTTTGCAATGTTGGAAGGTCGGTTACAGATATCGAGCGTTATACTTTGCTTTAGATTAAAACATGAAACAAAAATACATAAATAAAAGACCCAAATATATAGCCTAATTATTAATAACTTATGTTTCTAAATAAATAAAGCAGTAATTTTTATTGAGCGGCTTATGTTTTTGCTCATGCCAGGGCTCCGAGACTAACGGCGTCTGATCGTCCTGGGGACGATGGAAAATGTGTTTAGGACGAACAGAAATATTCTCCAGGACGCCTACAGGACGAAAGACATTTTGTATGTATGTTCACAGGGCTCGAATTTCGGAGCGGGTGTTGCGCATAATTATAATCATTCCCGCAGGTCTATTTATAATGTGGGATATTCCCGCAATCCACACAGAATATAAAATCAAATCATTCTTTTAATAACTATGTGCCAGACGCAATTTCACAAACAGCGTGAGTGTTCAGCGGTGCCGCGTCTTCTCTTCTCTCAAAATGTGTTGGCCAAGGCAAGCATCAAGCGATGCCGCGATAATACACACTCGCGTTCAGGAGTCGGGACATGACGGAATATTCACAGCACAGTCGGGCCAGCAGTGCATCGTGAATGAAGTTGACCATTTGCACGTCTTTTAAGTCTTACCAGTTTAAACATTAAAGCGATTTTAAACTAATCAGTGCTCGTGCGCTCTCTGGGATGATTTTCTGCGCGCATTCATAGAAAATCCGCCTCAAGAACAGCTGGCCAGTAACAAAAGTTATTTTTCACGGATTATATTGCTTTAACACGCAAAACTGTGTCTATTTCGGTCTTTGTGAGTATAATAGTCTAAACATAGTCGGTTTTGTCTTTAATAAGCATAAAACGCATGCCAGTGTAATGAACACAGGATCCGTGCTCTACAGCAAACAGTATGTGTCGGTCATTAATTTTGTCGTCAAAACAATAAAAGAGAGCTTTAAGTTAATCAGGATTAATAGCCTATGTATTTAATTTATTCAGGACTAAAATACTACCCAGTGTTATTTTCCATTTGATTTCTTTATTCAGTTTCTGTCTATGAATAATAGTGTTAGACCTATTCAAAAACTTTTCTCTTTATTTGTATCTTTATTCTATTGTTTTTATTTGTGCAACTTTTTTCAATTTTATTGAACAATTTAAATCAAGCTTTGTGTTGTGTAAGTTCTTAACAACATTACCCCATTGTAAAAATGCAATGAGCGCAAACATTCAGGCAAGATAAATAATAATTTTGTTTGGCAAAAATTAAGGTATTTTTTTTAAGTCACAGTAGTTAAATCTGTATCTGTATTGCATGTTCAAACTTTAAAATCATTCATATTATCTGGATAATAGATTTTTTCTCTGGAAGTATGTAGGTTTGGAAATTTTAGAGAAATTCTAAATTAATGCATTACAATTTTACTAAACCCATTATATTTTAGTCATCTGAATTGTTTTAGTAAACTAACAGCTATGGATGATAATAACAAAGTACAGAAACAACATTTTTAATTTGGGACGGTTGACATTCACTTTAGGACGGTTCAAATTGTTTTTTAGGACGGTTCCAGGACGGAGGTGAAAAAAGTTAGTCTGGAGCCCTGGCTCATGCAGAACAAAACAATTGGTTTTAAAATTTAATTTTAGACAAATAAAATAACAAATATATTATAGTTTGAATACAAGTTTTAAAAAAAGCGCACGTTATAATTAGGAAATTAACTTAGGCTATCATTAAATCAGTAACGCTAAAAAAAGAAAAGAAAAGAAAGAGACCGGACCTTAAAACAAATAAGCACCTGTCACCTTGACATCAACACGCATTCACTGTTCTTACAATGATCAAATTCGGTTCTGTTCTGTTCTCTATTCAATAGTGTAGGCTATATTGTATATTGAATTATATATATGAATTATAATATATATCATTTCTCCTCGCAAAACGAAATTTGTTTCAAACAGGCGATGTGATAAGAACAGTGTGGAAATTTTTAGCTAACCACACAAAGCTAATGATTTATGCTCGTTCAAGCTCAAACTATAAGCGAAGGAAAACCTTTAATGTGCCAATCATTTAATTAAACTAGCTGAATTCCTGGCTATCATTAGATCAAGGGCAGCCAGACTCAACGGGGCTGTTTACACCTGCCACTTCATGCGTTTTCTCAGATCGGATAGCTGATTTATCTGAACTCTGATTTATCAAAACGATTCCATTACACCTGGTCCCATAAATGTGCAAAACGGATGGCCTAAATCCGATCTTCAATTCCCGCGCTATATACAGATTTAATGAAGTGCACGTCACCGAAAGCAACAGATGCGCTGCATTTTATTGATCATCATCAGCAAAATCACCAAAGACGGCAATAAGAGAGAGCGCCAACTGCCTGGTGGTCAGATCATTTCGTTTCTTTACTTTTAATGAAGATTTAAGATTCTGCGACTTACTTTCACTTTCATTTCACTTTCGTTGGCTTAGACGCCCAGCTGCTTATCTGAGGTGATTTGTGTGCAGTCGCGCCTTCATATCTGACTAAAATAACATGACATATGGCCTATAACACGCGGCGGGGCGTGTTGGGGGGCGGGGCTTGGGTAGAACGATATAATCGGATATCGCGATATTGTTTAAGGCGATTATCGATAAAATATTTTTGACATATCGCCCAGCCCTAATAGTAACCTTTTTTATTTATATGAATTCTAACAATGCAATTTTGAGAGAATGTGATGTGCCTTAATGTGATCTATCAAGAGTGGCACTGTTTTTGTTTTGTTAGCAATATTGATAATTATCAAGATAAATGTCAAATCTTATTTATCTCAAGTTTAACCCTCTGGACACTTAGCTTCCTCCCGGTCAAAAACTGACAAAGCCTTAAAATGTAACTTTACTTTTTCCCAGGATAAACGTTCAAATATATTTTTGTTCTATAATATTTTCTGATTATTATTTAGAATTTTCAGAGTTTTTTATGATATTTTGCATTACTTATATAATTTTTAAGAGCTATTTTTTTCTATTAGAATTTTTTTTTATTATTATTTTTTTTCCATTAAATGCAACAATTCACATCAAAATAGAGTGCCAGCTTATTAAAAAAATGTTCAAGTAGAAGAGCGCCACCTTGTGGCTTTAACAAATAGTTACATGTGTGCAATGTCCTGTACAGCCTGTAGGCTACCTATAGCTTCCTAAATATATACATAGGAAGGCTTTTTGATTCCTGTTGTTGATTGACATGATTTCTCTCTTATTTGTTTTTTTTTAATTAAGATATACAATTAGATATTCTAAAAGACAACTAATTTTTTTATACATTTTGTAGATAAGTATCAGGTTTTGCATTATGATTACAATCAAACTATAGCATTTGGTTAGAAAGGGAACACAATGCAAACATTTCTGTTACTCAGTATTTGATCATTCAAACAATTGAACAAAATAAGGGATGGTTAGTGATAATTCAAAACACTTTACAGACATTTTGCAATAAATTGGTATTTAATTAATTTTCAATACGTAATAACTTCATAAGAGAACAGCAATTATGATCGAACAGAAATAAACAAAATAATGCTAATTAAGTAAATTTTACTGTGTGCATTTGAGCGAGAGTTTCTTGTATTTTTTTATTTATTTCTTTTTGCATATTCTCAAAATTTGCTGTTGCAGTCTTACCAGTGAATATCTCTCTCTCTCTCTCTCTCTCTCTGTGTGTGTGCATTTGAGCAAGATTTTTTTTTCATTTGTGATTTTTTTTTTTTGCATATTCTCTCGTCTCTCTCAATTCAATTCAAAAATTGCTTTATTGGCATGACTGTACATTATACAATATTGCCAAAGCTTGGAATACATAGAATAATTATAAAGACATCAAAAAAGTAAAATAATATAGCATTATAACATCTAAATGTACAAATTAAATTAATTGTACAATTTAACGGTGTACATAAAATAAAATAGAACAGTTTATGAACATTTAAAAAATTCTGTGAAGAATTTAGAAAAACAGTGTGTATGAGTGTGTGTGTGTGTTGGCGCATCACTGATCGGTCACTGACGAGCATCAATGTATGTGGCTGCTAGTGTGATACAATCTCTTTTTTCACCTAACAGATGTTGGAATTGTTATTTAATTGCATGAAGTTAGGGCAAAGTATTTAAAATTGTGTGTAAAAAGTCCCTCTAATGTCCTCATAGTTGGGGCAGCTGTGGAGGAAGTGTTGCTCGGTCTCCACTTCTCCCTGCTCACAGTACGGGCAGACGCGTTTCTCTCTGGGCTGCCAGTTCTGTGTGTGTCGATCCATCTCTACAGTCAGTGTGTGATTGCTCAGTCTGTACCTCGTCATCCTTCTTCTCAGTTTGCAGTCTCTATTTAGGGCCAAATAACATTCAAGTTTACTTTGTTTCTCTGTAGTTTTAGTCCAGTAGGTCAGGTAATTCTCTCGTTGTGCTTGTATGATGTGTTTGGGCCAGATTGTGCAAACATTTCTGTTACTCAGTATTTGATCATTCAAACAATTGAACAAAATAAGGGATGGTTAGTGATAATTCAAAACACTTTACAGACATTTTGCAATAAATTGGTATTTTTAATTATTTTTTTATTCAATACGTTAGGGATGTCACGGTACCAAAATTCCAGTAGCTCGGTACCGATACCATTAAAATGTCACGGTTTCTTGGTACCAATTTCGGTACCACAACAAAATTAGTTTTTTTTTTTTAATTTTATTTAACTACTTGAAAAAAATATATTAAATTAAATTCAATCACTTTATTATTTATGATGGTACATTTATGAAAGCTTTGAAGGCTATAGCATGTTGTTTAAACGAAAATATTGATGATACTGAGAAATATTGTTTATAATAAAAATCAAGTGAAAAATACAGCATTCAGTGGATTTAGGCTACAGTAGTATTTTTAATAAATGGAGACGTAGTTAAATATATTGTACAGTAGCCTAATATAATTATTTCTGTCCATTTCTTTAAGTTAAACCAAACTTTTATTTTGACGGGTTGTCGTAGAGACCTTTGACTTTCTGTGTGTGTATGATATATGATATGATACGACCCTATGGATATGATGATAGTTTTTCTCAAATGAAACGGTAAAATGCTTATGAAGTGACTCTCGGAGATGGAATCATGAATCATGTCATCATATCGTGAGGCAGCAGAGACTGAAAACAGTGTGTGAGAGAGAGAGGTAACGTTAAATGAAACTGCGCGTCTGTGCCGTTAATTCACATAGAGACAAGCAGAACATGCAGGGTTCATATTTAAACGGTAAAATGCTCATGAAGTAACTCTCGGAGATGAATGGATCATGAATCATGTCATCATATCGTGAGGCAGCAGAGACTGAAAACAGCGCGAGCGTCACTCGTGCTTCTGTGCGTGCGTGTGTGTGTGTGAGGTAACGTTAACGTTAAATGAAAGCGCGCGTCAGCGCCGTTCATTCACAGAGACAAGCGCAACATGCAGGGTTCATATTTAAATAGTCGTTTTGCTGTTTAGTATACACAGAAACCACATCAGCAGCGCCGCTGCTTTCATGAAGAGGACGCAACTTCACGCCCTTCGTGCATGCATGCGCATCCAGATCCGGGTTTGACCGGGTATTCGGTACCACTGGCACTTGGTACCGTGACGTTTAAATTTTTTTAGTACCGACTTGGTACCGAAGTACCGAATATTTTGACAACACTACAATACGTAATAACTTCATAAGAGAACAGCAATTATGATTGAACAGAAATAAACATAAAATATAGCTGCAAGCAGCAATACGGGGCCAAGCCCAGCAAGACGCAGCAAGCAGACCAAGCGCGGCGCAGAGCCAGCATATAAAGTACAGCAGCGCAGCAAGCATTTAAGCACCAAGAGCAGTGCGGAGCCCGAAGAACAAAACATCAGAAATTAAACTTGCATGTAAATGTACTTCAAGCACATCAAGTACAGCAAGTACCGTAAGCACAGCAGAGCAGCAAGCATTTAAGCACCAATAGCAGTGCAGAGCCGCAAGAACAAAAACAGCACAAATTGAATACACATGTAAATGAAGCACAGCGAGCATTTAAGCACCAACAGCAGAGGCAGTAAGGAATTGAAATTAAACCTTAATACACAAATTTAAAGTCGCCCCACATGGGACTTGAACCCCACAATCAGAGTGGTTCAGGATTTGAGATACATAGTTTAGCACATTGCGCCACTCAGACGTTGTGAATTTCAAAGCAGCAGGGGAGAGGGTTCAGTGTGAATGATTCACAAAAATGTTCCATGACATGTTATTCAGATTAGCACGCTAAGCTAGCTCAATGCTAAATATATCTTATGACTTGGTACATCCAATCCTGGCAAAATACATATCCTCGGATTCGACAGGACGCAGGGAATCAATAGATACCAATTTTATAATTTTGTGACAAACTGTTCACAAGTTACAGCTTCTGATCCAACTCTGGGTCAACCTTGTTCATTTTGCGACATCATAACTTTTTTTTTTCCATATTGCAAAAAAATCGGAAACAGTACTTTTATGCGGCTCGGTCCGAAGGTCATTTGAGTGCATGTTTGGAGAAAATTGGACAAAATTTGAAGGAGGAGTAGCGAAAAACTGTTTCACATTCGCTCCAATATGGTGGCCAGTCACATTGTTTAAAAATAACTCGAGATATCGTTGAAATCGGCATAACCCAGCGTTTCTCAAAGTGTGGGGCGCGCCCCACTGGTGGGGAATAGAAACATGACAGGTGGGGCGCGACAAATGGGAGAAAATGTGGTAATTTTGTGCCCAACTCTATTAGTTCCTTTATCGAGCATAAACTCAAAACAAAACGAGGACACATTTAAATGTAAGCCTTACTTAACCTTTTCACACGTAAGTTTAAAAGTTTTTAGAGGCGCCCGTTATTTCTAGATCGTCTCCCTTTATGGTTTCCGTGGTGATGCATCATTGCTTGTCACACTCATAGACAGTATGGTCACACCGCAGGCACAATAGCGCTGAATGACTGATTATCTGCGTTTATTTCACAAATTTGTTGGCTATAGCGGGAAATATCTGATATTCCGATTGTCGAATATGATCAAGTGGATGTGTATTGTTGTTTAACACCTTAGTTGAGCTATGCGCGAGGCATTAGTTTATGCCGCATTTTAGAGAATCGGATCTGGATTTAACAAACGTCTGTTTATCCACTTCTCCCGAAATACATGAAAGTAAGTGGTCCGGTGAACTGGAAGAAGCATAGAGTAAACTCGAGAGTTACTTACACGATGTGTATTTGATAACATGTTGATGTCTAATTATAATGGAAATAATAATTATTGCCGCTTCCATAGACATAAGTCTGTATTTGACCAACTTTAAAATCGCTTTTTAAAAAAATATGTGTAGCCTACTAGAGAACAGGCTCATTTTAAACACTAAATTAGTTTAGCAATTAATTTTGAACTTTCAAAGTGCACAAGATTTATGAATTTATCTTTAAAACGTGCAAACTTTTCTTCCGGGGAGCATGCCCCTGGAACCCCAGGGTTCAGCAGAGGTCCACACCACACACACAATACTGTGGGAAACACAGTAGCTTTATAATAGTTTTCGAAAATTATTATTATTATAAAAATACCTAAAATACAAACATTATTATGATTTTACCACCTCCGCTCCGTTGTGAGCCAGGAAAACCCTGAGATTATTATTATTCTTTTTCAATTTTGTTTGTTCTTTTTGCATGCAGTTTGCGAAGTGACAAAATAAAGCTAATAAACTAGTCCACACTTTTATTTTCTCCGTTTCTGAATTTGTTGTTATCAGAGGCAAAATAAAAACAGTTGCATTATTATTTTTATATACTGTCATGTTGTTGTTTTTTTTTGTTTTTTTGTCATGTTGATAAAATACATTTTAACCTAAAGCCTAGTTTATTAACATTTGTTTGGGGGCGATTGCAAGGGGACAGGTGGGGCTCGAACCCTTCCCTACCTTCAAAGTGGGGAATGGCAGAAAACGTTTGAGAAACACTGGCATAACCCAAGGAATATTTTGATATATATAGAAATCAAATTTCAAGCAATGTTAGCAAAAGTTATAAGCGTTTTTGCAAAAAACAATGATATCTCTGGAACACTAGGTGGCGCTGTGACGAAACTTCTCAGGTACTTTCGGGCCATGGTAATGGTGATCCATACCAAATTTGGTGAAGAAATTTCAAATAGTTTAAAAGATATTGCAAATTATGACCATTCAAAATGGTGGACACGTGGTACATCCCATCATGGCAAAATCGATATCCACGGATTCGGCATGATCCAAGGAATCCATAGATACCACAATTATGATTTTCTGAGAAACTGTTCAAGAGTTATTGGCCAAAATAGCACTTTTGCATATCTCACGACCCGTAGGCTGGCGCTGTTCCCAACTTTGGCATGGAACCTCAGAACATGATTCCGATGAAGTGTACCAATTTTCGTTTCGATTGATCAAACTTTGGCCGAGATACAGCCTCTTAGCCAATTTTGGGTGGACCTCGTTAAGTTTGCGACAGCATAACTTTTGAACAAAGATGAATAAAAAAATCGGGGACAGTACTTTTATGCGGCTCAGTCGAAGATCATTTGAGTGCATGTTTGGAGAAAATTGGACAAAATTTGAAGGAGGAGTAGCGAAAAAACTGAGAACTGTACATTTCAAAATGGCCACTACTGTACTGGGTGGGGTCTTAATGTACAGTATTGGTTGTGATCAGCATGATGAGAGGAATCAGGTGTACCAAGTTTCATGTCTCTAGAGCAAAGGGTTCAAAAGTTACAACCATTTCAATGTTGAATTTTTGAACTGCTGGTGGCGCTATAGAGTTGGTCCTAGAGGGTCAAAAATTGGTCCAATTACTATTCATTAGCATCATTACAAGTGTGCCAAATTTCATCGTTTTCCTACTTGCGATTCATAGGGCTGCCATAAACTCAATTCACAGAATAATAATAAGAAAAACAACAGATACAATAGGGGCTATCCCTTCGGGGCTTGGTCCCTAAAAAACCAACAGATACAATAGGTGCCTCAGCCCCTTCGGGGCTTGGCCCCTAATAATAACAATTAAGCACCAACAGCAGTGCAGAGCAGGAAGGAATTGAAATGAAAACTTAATACACAATTTTTGAGTTGCCCCACGTGGGACTCGAACCCACAACCAGAGTGGTCCAGGATTTGAGTTACATAGTTTAACACTATTGCGCCACTCAGAATTTGTGAATTTTGAAGCAGCAGGGGAGAGAACTCAGCGTGAGTGATTCACAAAAAAGTTCCATGACATGTTATCCAGATTAGCATGCTAAGCTAGCTCAATGCAAATGTAGCTTATGACTTGGTACATCCAATCCTGGCAAAATACATATCCTCGAATTTGAACAGGACGCAGGGAATCAATAGATACCAATTTTATAATTTTGTGACAAACTGTTCACAAGTTACAGCTTCTGATCCAACTCTGGGTCAGACCTTGTTCATTTTGCGACATCATAACTTTTTTTTTTTCCATATTGCAAAAAAATCGGAAACAGTACTTTTTGCGGCTCGGTCCGAAGATCATTTGAGTGCATGTTTGGAGAAAATTGGACAAAATTTGAAGGAGGAGTAGCGAAAAAACTGTTTCACATTCGCTCCAATATGGTGGCCAGTCACATTGTTTAAAATAACTCAAGATATCGTTGAAATCGGCATAACCCAGCCGTTTCTCAAAGTGTGGGGCGCGCCCCACTGGTGGGGAATAAGAAACATGACAGGTGGGGCGCGGACAAATGGGAGAAAATGTGGTAATTTTGTGCCCAACTCTATTAGTTCTTTTATCGAGCATAAACTCAAAACAAAACGAGGACACATTTAAATGTAAGCCTTACTTAACCTTTTCACACGTAAGTTTAAAAGTTTTTAGAGGCGCCCGTTATTTCTAGATCGTCTCCCTTTATGGTTTCCATGGTGATGCATCATTGCTTGTCACACTCATAGACAGTATGGTCACACCGCAGGCACAATAGCGCTGAATGACTGATTATCTGCGTTTATTTCACAAATTTGTTGGCTATAGCGGTAAATATCTGATATTCCGATTGTCGAATATGATCAAGTGGATGTGTATTGTTGTTTAACACCTTAGTTGAGCTATGGCGAGGCGTTAGTTTATGCCGCATTTTAGAGAATCGGATCTGGATTTAACAAACGTCTGTTTATCCACTTCTCCCAAAATACATGAAAGTAAGTGGCCCGGTGAACTGGAAGAAGCATAGAGTAAACTCGAGAGTTACTTACACGATGTGTATTTGATAAGAATAATACGTGTTGATGTCTAATTATAATGGAAATAATAATTATTGCCGCTTCCATAGACATAAATCTGTATTTGACCAACTTTAAAATCGCTTTTAAAAAAAATATGTGTAGCCTACTAGAGAACAGGCTCATTTTAAACACTAAATCAGTTTATCAATTAATTTTGAACTTTCAAAGTGCACAAGATTTATGAATTTATCTTTAAACGTGCAAACTTTTCTTCCGGGGAGCATGCCCCTGGACCCCCAGGGTTCCGCAAAGGTCCACACCACACACACAATACTGTGGGAAACACAGTAGCTTTATAATAGTTTTTGAAAATTATTATTATTATAAAAATACCTAAAATACAAACATTATTATGATTTTACCACCTCCGCTTCGTTGTGAGCCAGGAAAACCCTGAGATTATTATTATTCTTTTTCAATTTTGTTTGTTCTTTTTGCATGCAGTTTGCGAAGTGACAAAATAAAGCTAATAAACTAGTCCACACTTTTATTTTCTCCGTTTCTGAATTTGATGTTATCAGAGGCAAAATAAAAACAGTTGCATTATTATTTTTATATACTGTCATGTTGTTGTTTTTTTTGTTTTTTTGTCATGTTGATAAAATACATTTTAACTTAAAGCCTAGTTTATTAACATTTGTTTGGGGGCGATTGCAAGGGGACAGGTGGGGCTTCGAACCCTTCCCTACCTTCAAAGTGGGGAATGGCAGAAAAAGTTTGAGAAACACTGGCATAACCCAAGGAATATTTTGATATATAGAAATCAAATTTCAAGCAATGTTAGCAAAAGCTATAAGCGTTTTTGCAAAAACAATGATATCTCTGGAACACTAGGTGGCGCTGTGACGAAACTTCTCAGGTACTTTCGGGCCATGGTAATGGTGATCCATACCAAATTTGGTGAAGAAATTTCAAATAGTTTAAAAGATATTGCAAATTATGACAATTCAAAATGGCGGACACGTGGTACATCCCATCATGGCAAAATCAATATCCACGGATTCGGCATGATCCAAGGAATCCATAGATACCACAATTATGATTTTCTGAGAAACTGTTCAAGAGTTATTGGCCAAAATAGCACTTTTGCATATCTCACGACCCGTAGGTGGCGCTGTTCCCAACTTTGGCATGGAACCTCAGAACATGATTCCGATGAAGTGTACCAATTTTCGTTTCGATTGATCAAACTTTGGCCGAGATACAGCCTCTTAGCCAATTTTGGGTGGACCTCGTTAAGTTTGCGACAGCATAACTTTTGAACAAAGATGAATAAAAAAAATCGGGGACAGTACTTTTATGCGGCTCAGTCTGAAGATCATTTGAGTGCATGTTTGGAGAAAATTGGACAAAATTTGAAGGAGGAGTAGCGAAAAAACTGAGAACTGTACATTTCAAAATGGCCACTACTGTACTGGGCGGGGTCTTAATGTACAGTATTGGTTGTGATCAGCATGATGAGAGGAATCAGGTGTACCAAGTTTCATGTCTCTAGAGCAAAGGGTTCAAAAGTTATAACCATTTCAATGTTGAATTTTTTAACTGGTGGTGGTGCTATAGAGTTGGTCCTAGAGGGTAAAAAATTGGTCCAATTACTAATAATTACCATCTCTACAAGTGTGCCAAATTTCATCATTTTCCTACTTACGGTTCATAGGGCTGCCATAGACTCAATTCACGGAATAATAATAATAAGAAGAAGAAAACCAACAGATACAATAGGTGCCCCTAAATAATGCTAATTAAGTTAATTTTCTGTGTGTGTGTGGACATGCATTTGAGCGAGAGTTTCTTGTATTTTTTTATTTATTTCTTTTTGCATATTCTCAATTTGCTGTTGCAGTCTTACCAGTGAATTCTCTCTCTTCTTCTCTCTCTCTCTCTCTCTCTCTCTCTCTCTCTCTCTCTCTCTCTCTGTGTGTGTGTGCATTTGAGCAAGATTTTTTTTTTCATTATTTGATTTTATTTGCATATTCTCTCCGCTCTCTCAATTCAATTCAAAAATTGCTTTATTGGCATGACTGTACATTATACAACATTGCCAAAGCTTGGAATACATAGAATAATTATAAAGACATCAAAAAAGTCAAATAAAAATATAGCATTATAACATCTAAATGTACAAATTAAATTAATTGTGCGTCTCTCTCTGGGCTGCCAGTTCTGTGTGTGTTCGATCGTCTCTACAGTCAGTGTGTGATTGCTCAGTCTGTACCTCGTCATCCTTCTCAGTTTGCAGTCTCTATTTAGGGCCAAATAACATTCAAGTTTACTTAGTTTCTCTGTAGTTTTAGTCCAGTAGGTCAGGTAATTCTCTCGTTGTGCTTGTATGATGTGTTTGGGCCAGATTGTGTGTGTGAGGGTGTGTGTGTCCTGAGGCGGAGTAAGGCAGAGTAAAGTCTCTGTCTCTCTCTCTCTCTCTCTGTGTGTGTGCATTTGAGCAAAAAAAAATTTCATTTGTTTTTTTTATTTTGCATATTCTCAAAATTTGCTGTTGCTGTCTTACCAGTGAATCTCTCGCTCTCGCTTCTCTCTCTCTCTCTCTCTCTCTCTCTCTCTCTCTCTCCTCTCTCTCTCTCTCTGTGTGTGTGTGCATTTGAGCAAGATTTTTTTTTTCATTTGTTGATTTTATTTTGCATATTCTACAAATTTGCTGTTACGGTCTGTGTGTGCGCATTTGAGCAAGATTTTTTTTTTTTCATTTGTTGATTTTATTTTGCATATTTTACAAATTTGCTGTTACAGTCTCTTGCCAGTTTATCTGTGTATGTGTGTTTGTGTGCGTGTGTTTGGGGGTCTTATTTGCACTCTTGATGTTTTAGAGTGTCACCCCTTCATTGCTGTTAACTTTTTTTTCTGCACAGTTGCTGATCTGTAGCTTGTACCCTGTTTTTTCGTGTTTCCCATTCATTTCTTATGTTGGTCATTTTTGACCGGGAGGAAGCCAAGTGTGACTTTTTTACGGCCCTTTAACAAATCAGAATCATCTCCTTTTTTTGTGTGTGTTCATATAGGTAATACAACAAAAGTCACCAAGTTTAAAAAAAGTCACCAAGTTTCAGCCCCATCCGATCAAGCAAAAATATTTCAAAAAACATTTCAAAACATAACAGTTTTTGGTCATTTTGGTCTAAAAGAAGCCCAGAGGGTTAAAGGTGAAAGTTGGAGAAAGCAGATTAATTGTGGTTTTGAACTAGTCTTTATTGTCGAAACATGAGAAACACTTAGCAAACAGGTGAACATTTCACAAATCTGATATTAGAATATTCAAAACATTTATAAATGACAATATTTTTTAACAACCAAATAATCATGAGTAAACTTCGTTTAACTTCAGTAAAATGCTAAAGTCGTATTTATTCTTAATATTAATAGAATATCTTAATAGAATATATTAACCTCTTAATTGTTGCCAGAGCGCTGGCACACTGAAGCGTTTTTATTTTTTTATTTTTTATAATTCAGAGTTACTATCATATTTAAAGTTATTATCTTGACAAACATCATTAAAAGATATAAGACTCAAGTTTCAGTATTTGTCCACTATTGTATTATGAGAAACTTATAGTGACAGTTGTCTTAATTGTGTCAGGAGTTATGTAATTAAAAAAACGAGTCGATTCTTTTAATATGAATTATGAGCGTCAGCCGCTCCCATTCAGAAAAAAACTCCTGTGTTGTCTTGACAGCGTTCTGACAAAATGCGTCCCTCAGGGCTTTTAGCTCAACAATGTGCAGATTTGGAAAAATATTGATGGATTCTCATAGGTTTATATCATATTTCTATAGACAAGAATAATATTTATTGAATTTATACCCAAATGTGTCCATGTAATCTTTATGAGCGCTGGATACTCTCTGATGTACTGTGTGTTCAGTCCATACCAGCAGCCTGAGGGCACCCTATGCACAGTATAGTCCATATATGGTACACACGAAGAAGAGCCATAATCATGTGACATTCTAGTCACTGCCAGACAAACAAAGCTAACAGAGATCGCTGTAACATGCAGATAAAGATGTTTTGAAGACAATGAACATGATTGCATTTTTGCAAATATTTGATTTACCTGTGTTCTTCGAGCCCTGTCAGGTATATTCAAAATAATAGCTATATTCATAATGTAATGCTAATCAATATAGACTATCATTGTCCCAAATACTATAAAATTATATATTTTCTGTATTATTTTTTTATCTGAAGCTAAATCAGATCACAAAAGGTTATTTAAAACATCTCAACTTGCGTAAGTAAGTTTGGAACACAAATATTATAAATTCTTGTACTTAGAAAAACTTAGAAAAGAAAAGAAATGACTGCTCGAAACAGTGTGAATAGCCAGTCGTTTAGTGATTATAATGCAGACAAAAGAAAAGCATATATAGAGCCATAAGCAGGCTGGAGATGTGTAAACGTGTGCAGGGGAGACTGACCACTTAATAGGGCTCAATTGTACCCCAACAATAGTCAATAGACTGAATAGATGCTATACAATGACAAATAAACGCCAGTTATCTGAATGACACCTGGCAGTTTATTTTAATGTAGAATGAATTAGTCATAATGAAAAAAAACAACAATTATAAATGGCTTTGAAGTTTTGTAAAGCTATTAGAAATTTATTTTTATGAAACATCTTCATGAAAATAAAATTGTGGTTGGCCCTGTAGCAATCTAGAAATGCACTGCAACTAAAGCCATATGTGTGACCATTTTATATTTAAAATCTGAAAATGATAAGTCTAAAACTGTATTTAGTTAAACGTTTTTCCAAGATCATGTCAAATTACTTTATTTTGATTATACTCTAAAATGCAAACTGATGTTAAGTAATCTTCTAAGTCATCTATTCAGTCTATTGTCTCTATTGTTTTGTGGTGCAAACGAGCCCCATTCAGTCTGTCTCCCCATGCACACATTCACACCTCTCCAGCCTGGTTATGGCTTTAAATATGCATTTTTTTGTCTGCATTATAGCTACTAACGATGGCTATTCACAGACTGTTCATAGGGTTTCAAACCCTAATTTCTTCAAACCCTACATCCCTTCATCTTCTGTAATCTAGTTTGGTTTCAGATAAAAAAAATATATTTTGGTTTGTAAAATTCTTATTGTAGTTGCTCAATTAAATGGGAAAAAATAGAAGTAAAACCGATACAAAAACGCAAAAATCATAACTGCTTTTTTGGGTGGAAAATGCAAGGAGTATAGATATAGGCGATAAAATGATAATTATTGAAATTAATTTTCCTCTAACAAGTTTAATAAATGTTCAATATAATGTTTGCACACCAAACATGGAACGAAATTGTGCTACTTGTCTGATCTCCACCACTCAAACCATTTATCAGCTCGGTACAAACGGCTCGGTACGAAATATTCTGTGCAGAGAGCGCCCTCAGGCTATTGGTATAAATTGAAAACACAGCACATCTCAGTAAGAAGCGGGAATTATACCGCGGCCATGGCCGCGCCTCTGCCCTACACTTGCCGTCATGCCCTGTGGAAAAAAAAAATCATCCTACGGCCACAGTGGCCTGTGTGCCCTGGCTCTGTCCAAGTTCCATGTTTAAAGCGCCTGTGCAGCATAAAGGGCTTGCTTTGAATTACAGCGAGCCACCCAAGAAGTCTCTGAACTTCAATTAGTTCGCGGATTCGTGCAGGTGCAGTGTCATAATCATGTCGATGATCTCATGCCTCAAAACAGCAGTGAAAGGAGCATGTACGTCAGCACTCTCAGCACCAACAGAAGAACGACACTCAGGTAAAATATTAGCATAGCAAACAAGCTTAGCCGGTGATGATTAATGTGGTAAAGTTAGGATTTGACTGAACGTAACACTTACCGGTATCTTAAACCTGTTAACCGTTGCCAGTGCGTCGGCACACAAGTGTTTTTTTTTTTTAATAGTTCAAAGTTACTATAAGATTTAATGTTTTTACCTTGACAAACTATACATTATTAAAAAGATATAAGACTCACGTGTCAGTTTTTGACCACTACTGTATTTGCGTCAGGCGTTCCCATTCATAAAAAAACCCTCCTGTGCTGTCGTCATGAGAGCGATTCACAAAACAATGTTCTTCACAGCTTTTAGCACAAAAGTGTGCAGATTTGGCGAAATATTGATATATTCTCAGTTTACATCAGATTTCTATTGACAGGAATCATTTTTCATTTAATTTATAGCCAAGGAACTATCCGAGCAAAGGAACTACTCCTCCCATAAACCACTGCGCCCTCACTGAAGTTCGACTGAAATCCACCGTGAAAGAGCCTTTTGAGTGACTTCCAAATCTGACGACGGGCACGTGAACTTTTTCCTCCAGTGAATTTTATATAATGAATGTGCAGGGAAGCTCCTTTTCCTCAATTTACTGAAGCTTATGCACATGCTAAAACATTGAACATCTGGCTCGCTCATTGGCTTCTATGAGCAACTGGACATCCAATGGCACGGGGGCGTCTCAGAGGTGCGACCAATGAACTCAGCCCTACGTCATTACGCAATCTTCAGTCTTCACGTACCTTCGCGGGGTTTGAGACACGTGACACGACTTCCACCAATCAGATGCATCACTGTGGGATTGTTCAGGATTGTGGGTAATGAAGTACTTATCCAATACATCGCGAATAAAAGGCATTTATCTTAACCAGGTTTGTGCCCCATGATCTTTTGGCGTTTATATGAGCATATACAATCACTTAGTACAGCCGTAGCTGGTTTTAAGTCTACCATGTATGGTTACGTTTTTATGGCTTAAATTCCAAATGTCAATGGAGAATTTGTATTGAATTTTTACTTCCGGCACCGGCTGTGGGCGGGACTGTGATGCTCTATAGATTGCTGTAACATGCAGATTATGTTGTTTTGAAGACAAACATTTTTGCAATGATATTTGGCTTACCCGTGTTCTTCAAGCCATGTCAGGCATTTTCATAATAATAGATTATATGTATAATGTTTTGATAATCAATAAACTATCAATTTTGCATTATACATAAAATACTATATTTTCTGTCTGACTTTTTTACCTTCTAGAATGTAATGTCGCTCTCTCTCATTAAAAAATGTTTTTTATTTTTATTAAAAAAGTCATAATTCATGTATTATTCCAAATTAGGATGTTATGATATTAACCCTTTACTAATTTATGATGATTACTAAAATATGTGATATAATAATAAAAAAACAAATATATTTATATATAATATATTATACTTTTTAGAGGACTTCTTACCTTAACTTTGAAAATATAATTTTATCTTTTTTTATTGACATACTAATTATATTTTATTATGAACTTTTAGCACTAAAAACCAAAGTTTCAATTATTAAAAGTGTGTGCGTCGACTTTTTGTGACAAAGGTCAGAAACTCCTGTAATGACGTCTTAATCTGAATGGGAAAACCATCGAATTGTACTCAATGGCCTTTGTGCCCTGTCATATGGCCTTGGTGCCTCTAAAAAAAAGAATAGGTGGAGGCCAAATGGCCTTGCCCCTAAAATTACATAATTCCCACCCTGATTACATTGACAAATTTTAGTATAAATTCAATAAATACCTATTAATATTACTGCTTTTCACACCTGAGAAAGACAGACCCTCCCCTAATGGCCCTATAAGGTGCTATCAGGCCCTCTCATTATAAGAATTTTAAAAAGAATGGCTTTTAGATAGTTTGGATTTATTTACAACACAACATAATCCAAAGATACACAACATAGGACAAATTTAAAGACAGAGGCTTGAACAGTCACATTTTGTGCCATTCCTGAAACACAGTACATACCTGTCATTTCCAAGGTGTTTTATTTTTCACTTTACCATGTTCATGTACAGAGTCTCCTGTGAATGTTGAAGTCTGCAGGACTCATCAGTGGCATCTGGTTCCTGTAAAAAAATAAACACATGTGAACATGCTGATATCAAGAGAAACTATTGGGCTGCAATATTTTGGGAATACATTTATTTTTCTGGTTACAATTATTAAATATATATGAACAAGTTTGTTGTGCATTGTTATAGCATATATATATAGGGCTGCATAAAATAACAGATAAATAGCAGACAACCTATATACTGTTAAAGAAACACTTCAGTAACACTACACTAGACAAAAAAATATGAAAAATATTTATTCAAATGTTTCCATTCGTTATGAAATGAGATTGGAGAAAACCTATTCCTGTATTGTTTGGCATGTTTTGCTTTTCAAACCCACAGCGCGAGTGACTCAAACTCAGCGCGTGCAGAGGACATTTACTGAACCGATCCGAATCCGCTCCAAACTATTAAACACTATTGTTACATTGTACATACCTACGTTTCAGCAGATATCAGCAAACATACATGTCTTAACATTATAATATTCACCATTGAAGAGTAACTAATCCTTCTTTTTTATCATGCTGTTTAATTATCGAAGATAAAAACATTCTTGTGTGTACATATTCACTCCAGTCTCATTTCATAGCATTTTAGTCTGGCACCAACTTACAAGTAGGCTATATACAACCATAAGATGCATATTATGCATCTTATGCCTGGTTCAGATTACACGTTTTTAGCCCGATTTTGGCACGATCTGTTTGACGTAGGGTGTCGTGGGGATTCGTGAACGACAAAGGGCGTCGGGATGCAAGATTCGAATCGTATCATCTCCTATAGTGTGTCATAGTGGGAGACAACCTACGTCGCGTCTGCGATGCGACACGACAGCACGACACAGACTAGCATGTTTAATTATTTTTAAGGTCGTTCTCGACGGTTCCGTCACATATATGAGGTTGACCAATAGGAACACATCTTTTCTGTACACAACTTTCAAAAATGGCGAAACGAAAGAGACTATGGTGCTAACGTTAAAACTAAAAGTAAAAATATATAAGAAAACAATAGTTTACCTCAAGTTCTCTTTGGAGGATTGACAGCCCATACTGTCCTCTTTGAGCAGGGTTGTCTCATGCAATGGCCGTGAGACATACGCAATTCAACCAGTCCACACGCCACACTGTGTATTTCTCACGCTGAAAAGGCAATGCCGAGCAATCCAGGAATGGGTCCATTGTCGGGTTTTCTTTCTTCCTTTTTTACATTTTTCTGAACACAGGACAGCCATTACAACACTCACCGCTTCATCCATTGTATGTTTACGTTCATTTCCGGAAGTCACTCGCTAGTTTCGCTTTCTCGATGACATCACACGCCGTTAAAGACGTTTTTTTATTTTCAATAACACAAATATTTATTTTCTATACATAGTTCCCACAGGCGAATTAATGACGTGACCTCCCTGGAGACGCCATCTTTGAGGGCAAAACCGCTGTGTTTACCATAGGTTTTTACAAAGTTTTATCAGAGAATGTCGTTTTACAAACAAATATTTATTCCTGTTTATATTATT
This sequence comes from Hybognathus amarus, assembly GCA_030378365.1. Taxonomy (NCBI): domain Eukaryota; kingdom Metazoa; phylum Chordata; class Actinopteri; order Cypriniformes; family Leuciscidae; genus Hybognathus; species Hybognathus amarus. The sequence continues at coordinate 46,942 of JAQIUQ010000818.1, read as the reverse complement.
ATGCAACATGAAAAGACAAAGTGAAATAGATTATAAAGAGTACATTACAGTACATGACTACTTTGGTCTGGTTTACATAGTTACTGCCGTTCAGAATATGCTGGATTTTTGTCAATAGACTGATCTTTTCCCCATGAACCTGAATATACCTTTTTAAAGTCCTGGGTAATTTGGTTCATGCTGGCTAAATAAAAGTTTCACTGAACTTACAGTATACCTTGATTGCACCTTATTTTCCAATTTCTACATATCATGATTACACATTATTTAAGGGGTAAATATATTCTCTATCTCAACATTATTTTTCTCCTGGCTATTATAATTGTCTCTTGTTTATTGGTACAATAATTTTGATTAGTTTTGGAGTGGCAGTGATTTGCCGCTGGTAATGGATGGTAAAGAGGTTCTATTGAGTAAAGATGGTGGTCTAAAGAATTTAACAAATGAACGTGAACTAGTTCATTTTTTAGATATGTGAACTTAGTTCATTTAAAAAAAATGACCTATGAACGTGAACTAGTTCATTATCATCTGTGTGAACTGAACTTTGAGCTAGTTCTTTTTAAATATGAACTGGCACAACACTGATGTAAAGTTAATGTGGAACTACATTATACGCGGGTATAGGGACATAATCTGAGATCGCAATGCTAGAATGTGAGATCAAACAGTGGAAACAATGTTGTTTTTTTATGTTTTTAATACCTCGTCATTTTGTTCATACAGGACATTATTCAAACTGCAATGTGTTAACTTATATTTGTTTACACTCGCAATAAAACACAACATTGTGCTTTTGTCAAACAAATTCTTGCGTGTTTTGAGTGAGTTTCTTTCCTGTTTATCCTCGCCAGCCATAATCTCCATCGTTGTTCGGACAAAAGCTTAGTCTTCTCACATCCATGGAGTCTAATGACGAGTATAGTGTAAAATCCCGATTTAACTGAACCTCCGGCATGATTTTATCATCCATTGACCCAGCAGGAGATGACCATTTTCACTTTATAGCACGAAACTCATTTCACTTTCGTTCAACTCGTATTGTTTCTTCTAATGTTTTGCCCGCAGCAATGGCGCCGGGTCGGCAAATGCCCTTATGTCGTGACGTCATGTGGGAACTATGTATATATATATTTTTTGTTTATAAATCAGACTGACCGGCCGGTCGCCGATCATGGCAGATCACGTGAAAATCGGCCAATTCGGTCACCAGCCGATCAATCGGTGTATCTCTAAAAAAGATGCTTCTCAACTGGATCTCAAAACACTTGTTTAGTGGTTGCGTGATCAACGCTCAGTGTTTTCAGCTCATTTGCTCTCCGGAAGCTCGTGCTGTGCTGCCGTTTGTACCGAGATGATAAATTGTTTGAGTGGTGGAGATCAAACAAGTAGCGCAATTTCATTCCATGTTTGGCATGCAAACATTATATTGAACATTTATTAAACTTGTTAGAGGAAAATTAATTTCAATAATTATCGTTTTATCGCCTAGATCTATACTCCTTGCATTTTCCACCCAAAAAAGCAGTTTATTTCCCATTTAATTGAGCAACTTCAACAAGAATTTTACAAACCAAAATATATTTTTACAACTTCTACTTACCGTTGTCAATAAAATGACAATCAAATTGTCAACACCCATACTCTTCACATTTTTATCAATAACATTTAGTGCTGGATTTTTTTTATTCCTCCCTCTTTTATCACTTGATATCTGATTGGTGCAATAATCATTGGAATTTTGTCATTCGTAGATTACCTTTGCATCTGGAACACTCATTTCCAAACTCTTCAGGCTAGTAAAGAAATGTCAGGAAGGATCTGTTGTCAGGTGTGGTATTATTATTATTATTATTTTATTTGTATTTTTTTTTTTGACTTTTCACAAAGATAATACATATGTTTAATAATGGATTCACTTTCTCCTGAATACAGTTGTGGTGTTATTCTGGGAAGCTGTACGTCCCTCATGGGAAGATGCTTTCAGTAATTCCTTTTGAGTGCCAGAAGTCATCTCTTGCGGCTACCATGGGAAAACTGAAGCAGAGTCGGAGTGGTAAAGACTTTTGTTGAAATATGAAATGTCTGCCGTATACTTTTCGGCAGACATTTTATATACAGTAATGTATATAAATGTGGCAAAACATGTCATGATGTTTTGTCTCCATCAGAATCCATGTCATGCAGCCGTTTGTCTTCCTGGACTGCCCAGCCTCATGGTGACATCACACAGACACCAGGAATCAAGAGCAGGATGTCAACAAGACATGTAAGAGACACTCAACTAAACCAGTTTTTCCTACAGATTTCCGGTTTTTGCAGTGGGGGCAGTATATGCATAGTATTATGTGGAAGGGCTCTTCTCTTGCTTTAATAACTATTCACAATACAAGTTTAGTTTTTCATGCTGCAAAGTACACTGTAAAGTACAGGTTATGTGAAAAAACGTCAATGAACTGGAAGTGATGTGACCTCTCATTCAGAATTAGTCTTTTGTATGTTCTGTTAAATATTGAGCTCTTTTACTCAAGTTGCCTTAAAAGGAACTGCCGAGGATGAGCATATACAATTTCCACTGCATATACAAGTTGACATAATTTTATTTGATCCAATTCTCACTATTGACTATGACTTTTACCTCAATTTCCAAATTACTGCTTATTAATAGTATAAGGTTGATGTTCTGTTTAGGTATTTGGTGTGAATTGGGTAGTATTAAGGGATTTTGAATATGGTCATGCAGAATAAGGAATTAATATGTGGTTTATAAGTATTAAAGATGCCCTAGAATGTTTGTTTTTTTATTATTTTATAATGTTCCCTGGGTTGCCCTTATTATGTTAGTATGTTTTTTAGATAAAAAATAGTCATAATTTAGAAATAAAAGGCATTTTTCCTAGCCTGATTTTTGCCTCTGATTTGAACGCTCTGTTTAAAGGCGCATGTCTGCTGTGTGTAACCGGCCTCTGCTGTGATTGGCTGACATGCTTGCATATGAAATAGCTATGTATTACATGTGAATCTCTCTCAAATAATTTTACTACTGCTATTATACGTTTTTACTATTACAGCTATCGAGATTAACGAATCGTGAGATGTTTTTGAGGTATTTAGATCTATTCCCATCACATAAAATGTAGCTGTGATGAGCATTGAGCAAGCATAGGACAGTCTGTCGATCGCGAGGATGAAGATCTTTTTGCAATGCAGTTTCTGCTCTCTCTAATGCTTTCACCAATGCAGACACGATCATGTAAATACAGTAAGAGCTTCGTTGTGCAGTGTAACATGAGTCATTGAATTCCTAACGAATTAGGCAACTGTCCAGATAAACTCTGGTGCGTGTGTGAGTGAGTGAAGAGTTTGGTTCCAAAACGCTATAAATCCATTTTGATGAATTTGAGTAAAACAGTGTTTTCTTTAGCAAGAAAATGGGAAGATGAAAACCACTATTTTCTGTTTCAAATTTTCACATAGCATTTGTAGGTTAGAATATCAATAAAAAAATATAGCTGCGAGCAGCGATTGCGGGCCCACCGCCGGTGGCACCGCAATCCCCGTGCCTTTAGTTACCTAAAGGCACCGGGTGGCGGTACCGCCGGCTTTGGCCCAGCTATATATATATACACTCACCGGCCACTTTATTAGGTACCCCATGCTAGTAACGGGTTGGACCCCCTTTTGCCTTCAGAACTGCCTCAATTCTTCGTGGCATAGATTCAACAAGGTGCTGGAAGCATTCCTCAGGGAGTTTGGTCCATATTGACATGATGGCATCACACAGTTGCCGCATATTTGTCGGCTGCACATCCATGATGCGAATCTTCCGTTCCACCACATCCCAAAGATGCTCTATTGGATTGAGATCTGGTGATTGTGGAGGCCATTTGAGTACAGCGAACTCATTTTCATGTTCAAGAAACCAGTCTGAGATGATTCCAGCTTTATGACATGGCGCATTATCCTGCTGAAAGTAGCCATCAGAAGTTGGGTACATTGTGGTCATAAAGGGATGGACATGGTCAGCAACAATACTCAGGTAGGCTGTGGCGTTGCAACGATGCTCAATTGGTACCAAGGGGCCCAAAGAGTGCCAAGAAAATATTCCCCACACCATGACACCACCACCACCAGCCTGAACCGTTGATACAAGGCAGGATGGATCCATGCTTTCATGTTGTAGACGCCAAATTCTGACCCTACCATCCGAATGTCGCAGCAGAAATCGAGACTCATCAGACCAGGCAACGTTTTTCCAGTCTTCTATTGTCCAATTTCGATGAGCTTGTGCAAATGTAGCCTCAGTTTCCTGTTCTTAGCTGAAAGGAGTGGCACCCGGTGTGGTCTTCTGCTGCTGTAGCCCATCTGCCTCAAAGTTCGACATACTGTGCGTTCAGAGATGCTCTTCTGCCCACCTTGGTTGTAACGGGTGGTTATTTGAGTCACTGTTGCCCTTCTATCAGCTCGAACCAGTCTGGCCATTCTCCTCTGACCTCTGGCATCAACAAGGCATTTCCGCCCACAGAACTGCCACTCACTGGATGTTTTTTTCTTTTCGGACCATTCTCTGTAAACCCTAGAGAGGGTTGTGCGTGAAAATCCCAGTAGATTAGCAGTTTCTGAAATACTCAGACCAGCCCTTCTGGCACCAACAATCATGCCACGTTCAAAGTCACTCAAATCACCTTTCTTCCCCATACTGATGCTCGGTTTGAACTGCAGGAGATTGTCTTGACCATGTCTACATGCCTAAATGCACTGAGTTGCCGCCATGTGATTGGCTGCTTAGAAATTAAGTGTTAACGAGCAGTTGGACAGCTGTACCTAATAAAGTGGCCGGTGAGTGTATATCTATCCATCCATCCATCCATCCATCCATCCATCCATCCATCCATATCTCTATATATATACATATCTCTATATATATACATATCTCTATATATATACATATCTCTATATATATACATATCTCTATATATATACATATCTCTATATATATACTAGGGCTGCAGCGACGCGTCGACGTCATCGATTACGTCGACTATGAAAATACGTCGACATGCATGGAAAGCGTCGACGCGTCACATTCATTCATTATTTACAATTAAATATCGAGTTATGGCAGCTTCTGCTCCAGCTCATGGTGAAAATTACACAAAGTCACACATATTATCACATAAAGCCAGACCACGATCATCCAAAATATGGGAATACTTTAAACTACAGCCGAACAGAAAGGTGCTTTGTTCCCTATGCAAAGCAGTAACGTACCACTGCTATGAACGAGCATCATCCTGTCATTGAGAAACATCCTGTGAGACTGCGAACTCAAAACGACGAGCCAGCTGGGCAATAGGCTTTATTCCAGTGAGATTTTTGAGTTGTTGCGGTTATACTTTCTTTTTCAGCTATTACAGCTTGTATGCTAGGTAATAATGATAATGCTAACAATGCAGATGTAATGTATTGCCCCATTCGGCGACAATAATGGACTTTCATTTATAACTTCAACTTCAAATCTGTCAACGAAGCTTTCAATCAGTGCATTTAAATAGCTAGTTTTTAAAAGTTATGTATGCACATGTAGACTAAATACCTGCACTCCCGCGGGACCCAACTCAACAGAATGAGGCGCTGTATCTGATGGCCGACGAGTGCGGGCACAGACAGTAACGTTAACGCACTTGTGTGTGTGCTGTTTGCGGGAGAATAAAACTATTCGCGGGACTCCCACAAAATAGAATTCTATAAATTGAACATTTCAAAACTAGTAAATTGTCACATATCTGTTGCACAAAAGCAACAAGAACCACTAAAACAAAATAAAAACTATTTACAGGCCGGAGTCTATTATATCATGTTTGCAGCGTTTAACAATGTAGCCAATCACAGACATATGTGTTGATTTCTTGAATGCATTGGCCAATCGGAAGCATTTAAGATAGAATCTCCTCACGGCTCAAAATAGACTTTTTGTTCAGTGCTGAATTCTGCATTGGCAAATCGATATTATGAAAGATTCATTGTGCAGTCAGTTTCATTGCTAATAACAGATATCAGCTTTTTAGGAATTATTAAGGGAGAAATCCGAATCTTTAAAAACAAACGATAACGTTATATTTACATATTAACAGTACCTTAGGCTGTAATCTAGTGTATGTGAACCTTTTTGCAAAAAAAAAAAAACAAGTGCATTTCGAACAAGTTAATTGAGTAAATCATATTCCCACTATAGTAATTAATTACAGACTATAATAAACACATTTCCTAAATAGGTCTGTGATTGTATACAATCGGACATTTTATGAAATAGTACCATTAGTTACAAATAAAGTTTAAAATATTTGCATATTTCATTACCCTTTCTGAAAAACTTTTTTTGTCATTCATCATTTCATGTTAAAATAATATACAGATGCACTACCTACTCTTCAAAATACAGCTGATATATTGGTAGCATTCATATATTTTATTATTAAAAATGTTTATGATGTTATTGTTGTGCTTGTTTTATTACTCAGGAAGAGACAAAGCTGTGTGCAATATTTCTTTCCATAAAAATGACCTCTTTCTATTTTGCACTGTTTATGTTGTACTTTGCTCCTTTAAACAACTTAATGCCTTCATATTAATGTATTTTTTGCGCTGTGTTTGGCAGAATTTATGTGAAATTAATGTTACATGATGCACTAAAGTGTTGCTTGGATTTTAATAATGGCACTTTATTTTTTATACTGGTAAATTTCTATGTATTTTTCAGAAAATGAATTAATACAAGTTTGATATACTAATGGTAGAAGTTGTACTTATTATTTATTGGAAATTTTCCCAATCCAAATCAGCTAATCCAAAAAATATGCATTAGATTAATCGAAACAATAATCGTTAGATTAGTCGACTAATCGAAGAAATAATCGATAGATTAATCGACAACAAAAATAATCGTTAGATGCAGCCCTAATATATACATATCTCTATATATATACATATCTCTATATATATACATATCTCTATATATATACATATCTCTATATATATACATATCTCTATATATATACATATCTCTATATCTATACATATCTCTATATCTATACATATCTCTATATCTATACATATCTCTATATCTATACATATCTCTATACATATCTCTATACATATCTCTATACATATCTCTATACATATCTCTATACATATCTCTATCTCTATACATATACATATACATATCTCTATACACATACATATACATATACATATACATATCTCTATACATATACATATACATATCTCTATACATATACATATACATATACATATCTCTATACATATACATATACATATCTCTATACATATACATATACATATAAAGCCGGTGGCACCGCCACCTTGGTGCCACCTTGGTTAGGATTTAAATTCATTCAGCTTCAATTACCAATTTGTAGTTTACCAATTTATCTTACTTTTATTTAAACCAAACTATACATTTGAAAGATTAGGGTTATATGCATATTTTGTCATTTAAAAAAAATACAAAGTTGTTATGCAAAAAGACAAGGACTTGCAGGAAAAATCTACAGTCAGCCACACACACGCACACACACAAACACAGACACCAGCAACCCCCCCTCCCTCACAGAGACAGACAAGAGACAAGAGAGAGACAAAATACACATTCAAACTACAATATCTGACTTTCTTTTGGTCTGAGCTTCTTACTGTTAATTTGAAAGTTGATCGGCTTGACAAGAACAATATACATGGCAAGTTTTGTGACTATAGTTAAAACGAGCAAAGTTATAACACATTTTGTGTCTTTTTTTAGTCATAAAATGTAAATCCGCGCCTGCTTGTCATACAGGTGCTTCTGTAGCAAATGTGAGAAGATGGCTAACTTATAGAACAACATATATGCAGTTTTTAATACAATATCTTAAAAAATGTATATATTTATAAACATGGTTACACACTATACAAACAAGGTTTAAATTACATACACAGACATCCTACGATGACAACTTTAGACGCATTTGTTGTTGAATTGTCTGACTCTGACATTGACTGAAATGACTATTTGCTCAAAAATCATAAAATACACTTACTGTTATGGCTCGTTTCCACTGAGTGGTACGGTTCGGTTCGATACGCAAATATTTGCGTTTCCACTGTCAAAAGTTGTGAATGGTACCAAAAAGCCGAACCGTGCCTTACCACTTTTTGGGTACCCTTCCGTTGGGGTACCTAGATCAGTGAAAGGGTACTAAAAGGTGGAGCTAGACTCGCTACGAGCTTGCTACAAGGGCATTAGAAGCATACAGTTGAAATAAAATACTACTGTTATTGTGTCACGAAATATAGTTAAGAGTTTTTTAGGTGAGAAAGTAGTTTTTTAAAGTTTTTTTCAAATCTGTGGTTTATTTATAGATCGATGTATGATAATTTGACTGAGATCCATTTCAAGTGATCACCGGACGCGCGCGCTCGTGTCCCCCGCCTGGAACAGCCTTTCCTCGGCTAGTCATCCTGATGTTTGCCGCTGACTCGGACGTCTCTGTAGTGGTTAAACATGAGATATAGTCTTGTATAAACCTAACAGGTGATCTTTGGTCTCGTGAATCTATAATTCGTTCCCTGGCCAATAGCTTTGGGAGAAAGCTATGTGAAGTTTCATATCTTTGAGCGCTGAATTTGCATATTTGACTGACTGAATTGTTTCTATGTTATTTAAGCTTTACTGTATATCTGTTTCTACCTCTTACTTATACTTTTATAATGGCTATTATTGATAAAACTGAAATTCCACAAAAAGAGAATTTTGTCATTTTTAAAATTTTATTACAAGATAATGTGTTTATTGCAACATTTGTACCAATACGATATGCAAAACATTACTTATTGCCTGGAATATGTTTAATATTTTTACATTTAAACGAAAAGAGGCAGGGTTGTTTATATTTAGTTTTGTTATAAATATAACGTTACATATGCAGTGAATATAATCAATAGGCTATGCGTTGCCTGAACCACATTTGTGTGCTTTATAATGTTTAATGTATTGAAATGAAATTGAAAAGAAGCAGAGTGGTGTTTTATAACATATTTCGTTTTATTATTGCCTAAAATGTACATACAGAGATAACCGGAGTCGCAGAGCCAGAGCGAGCTGAGTGCCGCATTCAAGAACGCGCTGTTCCATTAGCAGAATTACTGGAATCGCGTCCTCGGGATTATTCTCCTGAGTCGGACTTTGCGATGGCTACTTGGTATGAGAAACGCCTAATGCCAGCGCTTGTTTCTAGTGACAAACATGCTGAGAAGCAAGAACAAGATCTGCTGTCTGTCATCCATTGTTGTTTACTATGTCGCTTTCTTCGCACGAAAATTACGTCGATCGCTTCTTTCCAGCAAACACCACGCCTATCAAGTAAGGGTACTGTTGGCGGTGGAAAGGCAAGCCTGATCATGGTGTACCCGACTCGACTCGTACTGTACCGTACCCCTCAGTGGAAACGAGGCATTACTGGAGGTGACGGTGGATCGCAAACAGTAGACGACGATCCACACTTGAGGATTAACTTTTAAGCCACAACAACAGGATTAACCCACGACAGAACATTTATGTTTCCAAAAGACATTACCGACTGTCGTTGAAACAATGGAGGATGGTGTGTACAGATCACCGAGGGCGGGGTCTATGCCACAACCACACTGTCAATCAAACCCCTTGCTCAATTCTACGTCACAAAGAGCTGAATCTTAGAACAGCTCGTTCTGAGACAGTGCAGATGATTTGAGATTGTAAAAAAACCACTGGGTGGATTTTTATCATTCTAGAGTGGTTTTGCTCACACACTGCCAACACACATTTATGTTCAAACACCATGTAAAAGTGAATTTTCCATAATAGGTGCCCTTTAAATCACCTTTCTGACATTCAGTTTGGAGTTCAGGAGTTTGTCTTGACCAGGACCACACCCCTAAATGCATTGAAGCGACTGCCATGTGATTGGTTGATTAGAAAATTGAATTAATGAGAAATTGAACAGGTGTCCCTAATAATCCTCAATCAAATTTATTTAGAATTTTAAAGTGCTCATTGTTTGTCAAACATTTGAAGTTGTAATTTGTACCCTTCTGAAAAAATGTTGATACCATTAAATGTTTTTAAACATGTTAATCCATAATTTTACCAAAAATTGGTCTTAAATATATTTAATTTTGCAATTTTATATTTTAATAACTTGATTATGATTTTCACCAGGAAAAAGCCAACTAATTGTTTGTACATGTAAATGTGCACTCAAATATTTTTCAAATGTATTGATTCTGGCTGTATGTCACTTAATATATTGTGCTTTACTTTTTCTTGCAGACTTCTGTTGTCAAGTCTACACTAACAGTTGATCAACTTATAGAACACATTAAGGTATAAGGCTGTCTGTCATGACTAAAAATGCAGAAAGTTCATTTTTATTTCATGATGCATTCAAGAAAAGTTGTGAAATGCACTGTGAACTTACTTGAACATTTTTATTAACTAACATTAACAAAGTGGTAAGAAATGCTGTAAGAATATATTGTTCTTTGTTAGTTTGTGTTGGTTAAATGAGACCTTATTGTGAATTGTTAACATTTTTTGATAACTGTGCATATAATTCAATGGTTTGTAATGATGCACTGGCACTTTTTGCTAGACTGGTGCAGTAGAGGATGTACAAGCAGAGGTGGGGGAGTTTATTCATCTGACGACTCAGACTGACCTACAGCTGGCAACAGGCAGGATGGCATTAGAGCTAGTGTCAAGATCCCAGACAGATGCTGACTTCTACCCTCAGGCTGTATTTCTACAGCTGTTGGAGACTCGGTACCTCTGCTACAGGTTAGACCACACATAAGCTCTATGGAAACCTTTGTCTTCCAGCTACTAGTGTTTTTTGTGTATCTATGCTCATTGTCCTTTTTTCTTTTTTTTCTTTTTTTTTTTCTTTTTTTTTGGAAATGCAGTGTGTGCCCTGATCTGCTATCACTGGCCATGGTGAAGAAAGATTTCCATCTCTGTCAGATTGCTTTCCAAATTTTTCCTGACATTCCTGAAGCAGTCACCTGTGCTTGTCTGAAAACAATTCTCAGGTGAGTCCTGCGCTTACCTGCTGCTGAATGACATTCAGACCATTACACTCTTAATAACTGAGGCACTGTAACCAAATAATACTAAGCTTTTTATAATTTGCACAAATGTCTTTTTAAAGAGAAATGATGTGAAACTAATTTTATAAAAATCTTGTCTGACTGTAGTACTCCAGACTCTGAGATTGAGACTGTGAATCTTGACACAGAGAGTGTCATCTTCATGAAAGTGCTGACTCAGACACAAAGTGGATTAAAGGAGGAGAGTGGGCAGCAGAACGGCTTTTGCCCTCCAGCAATAGAGACTGATGTATCTGATGCCCCCAGCACCATGCTACAAAGAGATCCTTTAGCCCTGGTTATGATCTGTCCTGTGGGGTTACACAAGGGTGCTCTTCTGTATCCTTCATCAAAACTGTGTATTACAAAAAACATGCATTTTGTTCTTTTCCATTTTTGTTTTTTCTGGTTGCATATTTTCTTTAACCTATCGGATAGAAATGAAGTTCTGCAGACAGCGTACAGTAACAAGCCCCTGCTGCCACATCTAAAAGATCTCACTGTTCCGCAGGTTATTGTGAGTATCTGACACACAAACACATCTAGCCTAGACTGGTATAGTTAAAGTGTGTATGTCAGGTTAAAAAAAATTTGGGATATATTAAAAAAGGTTTAGATGTCTGAGTGAAAATGTAATTATCATTAAAATTATTACTGTAATTGCCCTACATTAAGCTTTATAGCCATTTCTGTCAAGATCATATTTTGAAAACACAGTGGAGCTGGCTGTGACGTCAGAAGAGTGAGACGTGACAAAAAGTTCTATTCAAGTATGGAGAGTTTTGAGTCTGAGGAGATCCAGAATCCCCTTTCAAACCTATGATGACCCACAGCCTTACAATTTTGAGCCTCCCAGGTGTGAGACAGATGAGGAACCAAACAGAAATTTAAATAATTCCTATCAAAGAAACATAAATATCTGGTGTGAAGAGAACCAGAGTGGGGAGTTGGTCAGGTGTCTTGGTAAGTATAGGCATAACTTAGAGGTGGAACGGTACATGTTTTCATATTGAACCGAAACGTACGGGCGTCACGGTTCGGTGCATGAATATACACGGAGAATAGGGTTGAAATAAATAAAACTCGCGTGCAAATTAATTAATGCGGAACTACTGTTAGATACGCGGTAGAGATGCGCTGTAGCCTATGATTCATAATAGGTCAGTGTGAAGAGGTTCAGTGTGTGTGGAAAGAAGACAGGGTCGGCGTGACTGGGACTCGCGTTATTCAGAAAAACAAAAAAGAAACGAGGCGCAGAGTAGCGCATTCGCCACCATAAACAAAACATGCGATCCAACACTTGCTTCTCAGTCTCGGTTGCAGTAGCCGCGTGCGAAGTCCCAGTACAATTCTCTCTCTCGCTCTCTCATTCCCGCCGGTTATATGGTCTCTCCACGGGAAATACTGCAATCAGACACAGGTGTTCATCATCTGCACCCGCGACTCCGTCCTTTCTCTCCCGCTACAGACTTTGCAAAATCACGCCCCCTCGCCACAGTCAGGTTGGCCAAAGTGCGTTTAATTTATTTATTTTTGTCCCTGCGTGCCGATCGGAGAACGAGTTCACTGCTGATATTCTGAGAGTGAAGTGGACTCTGTGACCGGTTTTAACGCCGTTTTTGCACCCAGCACAAACAGTACTTCACCATCGTGACAATACGCCAGCATATACCTTTCTTCTTTTTCTTCTTCTTCTTTAGGGTTTAATTGCGGTTGGCAAACCTGTTTCCTGCGTATACCTTACTAACTACCTAACTTAAATAACTAACTAAATAACTAAAATAAATGTCCTAATCAAATAATTCTCTCGCTCTATTCGTACAATTACACAGCTCACTGATCACTTTCTCAGTGACCTACTGTAGGGAGACGTCCCTCTTATGACATCACGCGATTCGTTTGGGGGAGGGCAGTTTTAAGTCAGTACTGAAAATAACGAACTTTTTCATCTTATATTCTGCCTTTAGGTATCGAAAAACATACAAAACAATACATCAACTTGACAACGTGTTTTTCCCCTAACTATTTTGTGTTAATCATACTTACAAATTTAACCTGACATATACACTTTAACCATTATTTAGTATCCCAATTTGTGGAAACAGAAGTAAATGCTCCCTAAAATGAACATATTAACCAGTTTTTGACCTGGTTTTGTTGTGTTAAAAGAAGTTTAAAAGAGAAGAGTTTGCCCTTGTCCCAAATGGCACCCCAAGTCCTTGCAGCAGAGTCAATAGCTGCTTTCCGAACCAAGTAGTTATGGGAACTTAGTTATAGGAACTGTCCACTTCTAAACAGTTCTAAGAACTACTCTCTCCCACATCGTTTTTGCTGCTTTCGTTCGCACTGGCCAAGTGGCCATAGGAACTGGTAGGAGGGGTAACGCAAGCACGGAGACGTAGCGCGGCCACATACAACAAACCAGCATGGAGGAGGCTATTGCAATGTTCCTGTTCTGCCTTGCCAGGACCTTAATAACGGAGAACTAATGGCGGTGTTTAAAGATTATGCTTGAGTTCTGTACAGAGAAACACAGAAGACGAAGGCTCCAGCGTAATATAATATTAAGTAATATGATGGAAGAAGATAAAAGAGCAGAGCGCAGGAGGCAAACAAAACGACGAGTTAGTTTAGCTAGCATTAGCAATTAGCTGGTTGAATGCGTTATGTTTGTCTTAATCCTCATTGTAATGTTTTGCAAAAACACACAGCGTATGGCAGACAGCGCACTACAAGTTCCGTGTTGTCAGTGGGCATGACTTATAAGCTGAACCAATCAGACGTAGACCTAGGGAAAGGGAACTGAAAAAGTCCTTGCTCTAGACTAGGTACTGAAACAGTTATGGGAACTACGGTCTGAGGAGCTAGAAAATCCCCAATTTAGTCTGGTCGAACACTAGAAAAAAAGGGTTATAGGAACGTTAGGTTCTAGGAACTGCAGAAGTCCCTCCGGTCGGAAAGCGGCTTATGCTTTCATGACGTAATGCTACTACTTGGGTAAATTCCCAAATAATCTGCCCCAGAGCATGCGGTAGCACAGACTCTGCTTAAGTGTGCAATGTGCATCAAGGGACAGAGGCTGTGAGCACCCATATGAAACCTAAAATGACAAATGGGACTCTGCAGTCTATGGACTTCACGGACACATGCACGCAGCATAAATGTTCAAGACCACAAGTTCACATAGAGTGTAGCCTTTGAGACAGGACCTTTATCTCCAGTGTGAAAAAATAGTGCCTCTCTGGACATTGAGCAGGATGTGGAATGTTTTATTTTAAAGCATATTGCTTATTTGTTGATTAATTATCAGTAGTTTGTTATTTTGTTAATCTTGAACTTTGCCTTAATTATGAACTTTGCCTTAATTATGAACTTTGCCTTGTTAATGAACTTTGCCTTAATTTTTTTTTTCTTTTTTTAAAGGTCTTTTTACAGTATCTACTTTTCCTTTATCTCAAATATTCTCATGATGCCCACAAACAAATCCCAGCTCTACCGGACACCAAGTTTTTCTCAGGTCTGTCATCAAACAGTTTTGAATTTTTTATATTTAGTTTGCATCTGTCTAACCTTTTTAACCTTTAACCTTTTTTCTTCTCTTTTTAAAGATAATAAACTGGATTTGCTTATTACTAGATGCTCATTTCACAATCTTGGCTGTGGCACCAGAAGCCAAAAGATTGGTGTCTGATCTTCACAAGTTTGTGAGATCCCAGGTACAGCACAGGTCCTTTACTGCTTATTGGAAATGACCGTTCTTGTATTGTGTGTATCTTGTAAGCTGAAATAACAATGAAATGTGTCCCCCTTTCAATCGTTTTTAGGTAAAACTGTATGCTGAACTGGGAAAAATTGAGGGAAGTCTTCAAGTGCTCAAAAAGTCTAAACAATCTGAAGATTTTGGCATGTACTCCATAGAAGTAATTGAGCTCTTTTAGATGACTGTCAGCATTTTATTAAAAAAGATCTGTGCAAATGACTTCAATTTTCTGCCAGTTTTTGGCAGTTTTCTTGATTTGTTTTTAGAAAAAAATGGATTGAAATTCTTACATATCTAAAATAATTATGAAATAAAGACTGAAGTAATGCTTTCCAGATTGTTCTCTGAAATATCTTGAAAAAAGTTTTCAATACATACAGTATGCAGAATGTTTTCAATAAATAAAATATGGTACAGATATGTTTAACACATTTACTTCATTCATGTTCTAAAAATTAATTTATTAAATTAAATGCAGTAAAAAAAGCATATAAACGCACAGGTGAAATACACTGAAAATCATATGCATTTAAATTACTAAAATACAAACAGTTAGCAATAATATTGTTACCAAATAAAGCACAACAGACCAGTTGTTTTCGTCACCCTCTGATGACAGATCCTATGCTTTTGATGCACAATGAGTGTTTTTAAAATTCAAGGGAAGCAACTTGCCTTTCAGAGGGGGTGACAGATCAGCACTTCACTGTGTGTTATGAACCATTTCATCACGTTAAAACAAAGAAGTCAACTTTCATGCATTCCCCGTTGACTAGGGTGACCAGTCCCGAAATTTGAAGCTTTGTCCCGCGTCCGCTAGTCAAAAGCAGTGTCCCGCATTTTAATTTCTGCATCATTTTATTTCATCGTCCTTTATATCAGGGGTCCGAACAATATGCAGAGCAGTGGGTCGCGAGGACTGAAGTTGAGAACCCCTGCTTTAAATTACAAGTTCTACAATATTTTTTTAATAATACAACACTGAACATACGCAGCCGTTATTATTGGTAGTCAGAGCGGGTAAACTGAGAAAAAATAAACTGCAACAGAAAAATGGATCCATCCGGAGCTCCCGAGAAGAAAAAGCGTCTTGTTCGTAAGGAATGGGAGAAAAATATATAGCCTACATGGTAAAACAGTTACAGGTGACCCTAAAAAAGGAGATGTAGAGATGCATAATGAATGACCCCTTATTCGAAGCTGCCAGATCAGACAAAAAATATATAAATTTAAGATGAATCCAGAAAGAACGCATTTAATCTTAGTCTTTCCTAATGAAATCTATGTGCTTATTTGGAAATGTGCCTTTTAGCAATTGGATTATTATTTTCACTTAGCTTAATTATTTAGATTGAATAGAGCCAGCTTAATTATTTAGATTGAATAGAGCCATGCTGTTAAAATTAGTTTTATATTATTAGTGAAGTTCACAGCGCCGGTCTATGCCGTCATTAACATTTGTATTAGCAATTTAAAGCATCACTGCAAAAGTACATCTAATATAAAATCAATATTCACCTAGTAATAATAGCAAGTTCTCTCTCTCGTGTCCCACAAAATCAGGTCTGCTGATATAATCAAATAAAATCGTAGTTACAGAAGGCATAATTCTCATTGTGTATGCAGCATGAGACCAAGACAATCTTCTGCTTGTGAACAGTTGTATTTAATTCATTAATCTGACTTTGCATCCATGCATTTAATTGCCATTTGCTCGTGTGATTGTAAATTTATAAACGGTTAGTTCGAATCCTTGATTCTGATTGGTCAAGAGCTGTGCTTTATTCACGATAAAACACGGCTATGACCGCTTCACCCAACGGGTCTATTGATCGCTGCGCAACACTGCGGTTCTGTGTTGTTTTTATTTGAGCTTTCATGCATTTTACACACTGGAACGTTGTTGCTGTTCACACTCAGGGACTATTTTTTCGAGCGGAAGGTAGGCTTTTAGTGATTTTACTTCAAGAAAAGTTGCACTAACATTGTTTTTTACTTAAATATTGTGTGTCAACCGTTTTATAAAAGCAATAAGATACTCAAGGCAAGTGCTGTATCGTGAATAAGTAACGGCTCAAGGGGTTGCAGGCACTCCGCTTCACGTCGTGCCTAACAACGCCCTTGAGCCGTTACTTGTTCACGATACAGCACAGCCTCTCATACCTTATTGCTTACATATCTCAGTAGTATAGTTGATTCTATTAACAACTATAAGAGATTATTTTCGTCTTTCTTCGGCTCCCTGCACCGGCTGATCAGAAATCCAAAATGGCGGCCACGTGCAACTAGCGAATTCAACCTCTAATAAACACAAAAAGAACACGTTTGTCCGTGTTCTTTCGCTTTCTGTCGCATCACAAATGGTGAATATTATTTTCTTTATATTTAAAAGGTTTTCACACCTTTTTTCTAAAAAATAAAAAATGAATGGGTGTTATCTTTTGAACTCTTGGCATGAAAAACAATACTTTTTACTATACAAATCAAATGTTAACTGTGTCCACAAATCCAACATTAACAGAAGACAACTGATATTCACCATTTTACAATGTCACATATCACTAGGTTCCAGGTACACAAAATTAGGATCAATTAACCTAAAAGTGGTTCTGACTGTCAACCACAAATGTTGTTAATCAGATTATTTTTTTAACTGGTGGGACCACAGCCATTACATATTAACCCTCTGGGGTCGGCTATTGCGCCGGTGTGACAAGCTCACTTTTTTCGTTAACAGTGCAAAAGAGACTCAAATTACTCTGTTAATTTTTATCTTAAAGTGCTGTACATCATTAGATCCTGTTAAGTGTCTTTTTTATTTTTTTGTGGATACTCACAATTAAAACAGTGTTCTTTTTGTCAAAGAAAAATAAACGAATGCAAATTTTGTGTTCTCTCTGTCAGTGAAATTCATTCTGAAAGGCGTCTGAAAATGAATTATTACTAAGTAAATACTTGTCACACAGGCACGAAAAATTTTTTGTTATGAAGCCGAAATTCTCTTTTAAATGAAGTAATTTATATAAAAAACAAATGATCTAAGTTTATGTAATCCGTATGAAAAGAGAGATACGTCAGTCTTTCCTTTCAGCTAATTATCAGCGTATGACATGTTAATGTGACCACGCCCACTGAGAGCGTGTGCTATTCTATATTTGAAATATGTATGATAAAATGTATTGGCCTGCTTTAAAAAAATAATACTTTAAGAGATTTAATGGAAAAAGACAATTTTGTTTTCACGATGTTTTCAACTCTAACTTTGAACCAATTCTATAGAATGCCCCATATAACCTATTTGAACAGGATTGTTGCACCTAAAGGGTTATTAGGAACACCGGTTCAATTTCTCATCAATTCAAATATCTAATGAACCAATCACATGGCAGTTGCTTCAATGCATTTAGAGGTGTGGTCCTGGTCAAGACAATCAAACTCCAAACTGAATGTCAGGAATGGGAAAGGTGATTTAAGCAATTTCGAGCGTGGCATGGTTGTTGGTGCCAGACTGGCTGGTCTGAGTATTTCACAATCTGCTACTGGGATTCTGTTACTGGGATTCTTACGCAAAACCATTTCTAGGGTTTACAAAGAATAGCATGAAAAGGGAAAAACATCCAGCATGCGCCAGACCTGTGGGTGAAAATGCCTTGTTGATGCTAGAGGTCAGAGGAGAATGAGCAGACTGATTTAAGCTGATAGAAGAGCAACTTTAAAATAACCACTCATTACAACCGAGGTATGCGCAGCCGCAGATCATAAGTGATGATGCGAGCAGCGCGCGCGCGCCAAGTAGGCCTATGCACACTATTGCAACTCCCCCTGCCTTCACGTTACCCGTACTATGAATGCTTCGAACCTCGTCTAACATATGGCGTTCCAATAGGTTCTTTAATATAACTTTGCAACATGCACTCGTCTCAATGAACGTGACGTCTGCGTCTGCCGAACGTGACGTCTGCGTCTGCCGCACGCCTCGTCTGCGTCTGCCACATCACTCGTTCGTCTGCCAAACGTCTCGTATGCGTCTGCCGAACGTGACGTCTGCGTCTGCTGCGGGGAGCGGGGGTGTACCAAATAGCTCATAAGGAATGCATAGGCCTACTGCTCTTCAATTATGTTTGTTTATAAATTAAGTAAAATGTACTCCCTGTAAAATGTATCAGAAAATGCGCACAAATTAAGAATATTCAACAAAATAGACACTAAAAAAGAAATGTGAGCAGTTTATAATGTTTAGTAGCAGATAGAATTAACATTTTACACCCAGAAGGAGGAAGCAGATGTTGAAATGTAGTGTGGATGCCAGTTCGGGACCGATGCCTTGACAAAACTAGTTTATATTGCACTTGATTATTATCCGATTTGCACGTCATGTAGGGCCTACTTTTTTATTATTAATAACTGTAGGCAAATTAAAAATTGTTTTCTGTAACTTTCTTTCATTTTACTATGGGTGCGCTTTGCCAGGACTGCTGTTTACTTGCAAGGGCTTGAACATTTATTAAACGAGTAGAATACTTTCCAAACCATTAGGCTACATATAGTCTTATGAATTATTACGCTTGTGATATAAAAAATAAACATATTAGAATAACTTTTACAATTGTGTGAACACAAAGCAGTTCTTCCGACCCACTCAAACTAAAATGAAAACATTACACTATTTGAGAAATCTAAGCATATTTACGGCCTTTATTTTAAAATAATAAAAAGAGTAATTTAAGACATAAGGACAGGGTGACCCTGATATTGACGGAAATCCGTCGTAGGTTCTCCCATATTGACGCATAGGCTAACTTGAAACCAGCTGTAGGCTATATGATAACTGAATATAAAATTACAGGCTACATTATATATTAGTAAATATATTGTCTCACATTTTTAAATATATGAAAATGTCTTATGTAATATGCAATATATTAACACCATATAATTCTGAATATTTTCAAATATAGGCTACTGTTAAACCATGCAGCGTTTTCTCAAAGTGTCGGGCGCGCCCCACTGGTGGGGAACAGAAACATGACAATCGGGGCGCGAACAAACGGGAGAAAATGTGGTTATTATTTTTCCCCATCTCTATTAATTCCTTTATATAGTGAGCATAAACTCAAAGCAAAACAACAACATAAAGACTATATATTTTATTTTAATATAGAAGTAGAAATATAGTTTCTATATAGAACGCTTAAAATGTATTTTCATTGAATTGTTTCGTTTAAAGACATTTCAGGCTTTAGACATATCTGTCTTTAAACGCAACAGATACAAATAAATAGACTCTTTAGGCTATAATATTTTCGTTTCATTTATGACGAGATTCTCAGTTCACGAGTTACTGCGGCCGCGCGCAACTCCATGCTTAGTTGCAAACCAGGGGTTTGTGTGTGGACCACTATTTAATCAAGAATTTTTGCATTCTGGTTGAAGTCCCCATTAGGATAGAAAAACATGAACACACATAGCCTAAGTCCTATCACAGACGCAGACGTGACGTTATAAGACAGACGCAAGTGTCACAATAGGCTTGTTTGAGATGAGCAAATCTGTTGAGCAGAAGTCGAATCACCGGTGATCAGGCGCGAATGCATGTGCCGGTTGAGAAATGTGTCCGAGAGACGGTCCGCCTGGCTCTGATGTTCATGTCGCGTATGTCAAAAAACTCGCGGAGCGCAAGGCGCACCTGTCCGATTCTGCAGTCGCGCGCAGCTGCCTCTCCACCGACTGCGCGGATCAAAAGCATGATGGGAAACGACTTATGTGTCCGAAACGGTCCGCCTGGCTCTGATGTCATGTCGACGTATGTCAAAAAACTTTAACGAGCGCAAGGCGCACCTGTCGGATTCTGCAGTCGCGCGCAGTTGCACTCCACCGACTGCGCGTGATCAAAAGCATGATGGAAACGACTTGCTGACGACACAGCTTAATGCTCATTGGTTTAAACAACCGTGATGTATTTTTCTCTTTTAACACTTTTTTTTTTAATGCCAAGGTATCAAAAATACAAGTACATTACAACAATATACAAATTGAACATAGGACAAATAGTGAAAGCAATACAGCACATATGCATATAGCCTGTATGTAAACACATACTATACATAAAAATAATAATAAAAAATAAATAAAAAACAGAACAATGCACTAATAAAATAAATTAAAAAGTTCAAACAAGTTTATGGTCTTAAGAGCTTTAAGATTCTTGGATGATGAGATACTTTGGATGTATTGTTGAACCTCTCTTCTAAAAACAAAGAATAAGGGATTCTGCTGCGTAAACTTACTACGATGAATGTGAAATTTTGCAAGGAATAACAACAAATTAATAATAAAATACTCATTAAATTTAGCTTTTTCTATATTAAAGAAGCCAAACAGCACATCCTTAAAGAGCAAGGAAAAACCAGGAAGCACATTGTGTTTAATAAAATTAGAAAATTCAACCCAAAATAACTGTGTGTGAGGGCAGTCCCAGAATATATGGGGAGCAGTCTCATCAGGTGCACCACAAAAAGAACACTTAGTGTCTAGATCTGATTTAAATCTTTTCAAAAAGGCTTTAGCAGGGTAACACTTGTGTAATAATTTAAATGAAATTTCTCTAATCTTGTTAGTTATTATATATTTCAAAGGCAGAGTCCATACTTTTTTCCAATCAATATGATCATATAAATTCAACCAATATGAAGCCACATATGGAATAGTTACAAGTTCTTTTTGAAAGAGTGATCTAATTCTAATATTAAGTGATGATTTACTTGACAGAAAGCATAATTTTCCTATTGGGTGTTCAAATGGGTCTAACTGAGGAAAAGTGTCAGATGATCTAACAGAGTCCTTTAGAAGCATAACAACTCCATTAGGAATCGCGTCCATTACAATGGAAAATTCCTTGGGAGTTACTGGGAAATTGAATTTACATAGAAACTCTTCATAATTTAAAATAAATCCTTCAGGATTCAGTAACTGGGAAACAGTCAACACGTTTTCTCAAACCAATTACTAAAAAACAAAGATTTCTTCTTGTATACAATATTTTGATTGTTCCAAATGAAGTAACGGTGAGGGGAAAAATTGTGTTTAAAGATTAAAGACCATGCAAGTAATGCTTGCTTATGGAACTTGATAAGTTGTAAGGGACTCTAGCAATATTATAATTGCAGACCAATAAGAAAGGGAGACCACCTAATTTTGAAAAATAGAAATTAGGGATAAAGTTCCAGATTGAATTTGGATTACATAAAAACTGTCTAAGCCAGTTAATTTTAAAAGTGTTGTTCAGAGATGAGAAATCCAAAAAATTTAATCCGCCTTTATCATACGTATTCATGATTACTGACTTCTTAACATAATGTATTTTGTTCTTCCAAATGAAATTGAAGAGAATTTTATCGACTGACCTACACATTTTGTTGTCCACATTTAGAGAGAGTGCAGGGTATGTTAACCTGGAAATGCCCTCCGCCTTAGCAAGCAGTGCTCGGCCTCTCAAGGTCAAGTCTCTCTGCAGCCATAGATTAAATCTTCTTTGTGCTTTAACTATAACAGGGTCAAAATTCAAGGTACATCTGTTAACTTGATCTTTAGTGATCACAATGCCTAAATAAGTAACTACAGATTTAACTGGAATATTATAGAAGGAGGGTGTTGTGCAATCTTTAATAGACATTAACTCACATTTACTTAAGTTTAACTTAAGTCCTGAAGCTTTAGAGAATAGATCTACACTCACCGGCCACTTTATTAGGTACCCCATGCTAGTAACGGGTTGGACCCCCTTTCGCCTTCAGAACTGCCTCAATTCTTCGTGGCATAGATTCAACAAGGTGCTGGAAGCATTCCTCAGGGAGTTTGGTCCATATTGACATGATGGCATCACACAGTTGCCGCAGATTTGTCGGCTGCACATCCATGATGCGAATCTCCCGTTCCACCACATCCCAAAGATGCTCTATTGGATTGAGATCTGGTGACTGTGGAGGCCATTTGAGTACAGCGAACTCATTGTCATGTTCAAGAAACCAGTCTGAGATGATTCCAGCTTTATGACATGGCGCATTATCCTGCTGAAAGTAGCCATCGGAAGTTGGGAAGTTCATAAAGGGATGGACATGGTCAGCAACAATACTCAGGTAGGCTGTGGCGTTGGACGATGCTCAATTGGTACCAAGGGGCCCAAAGAGTGCCAAGAAAATATTCCCCACACCATGAACACCACCACCACCAGCCTGAACCGTTGATACAAGGCAGGATGGATCCATGCTTTCATGTTGTAGACGCCAAATTCTGACCCTACCATCCGAATGTCGCAGCAGAAATCGAGACTCATCAGACCAGGCAACGTTTTTCCAATCTTCTATTGTCCAATTTCGATGAGCTTGTGCAAATTGTAGCCTCAGTTTCCTGTTCTTAGCTGAAAGGAGTGGCACCCGGTGTGGTCTTCTGCTGCTGTAGCCCATCTGCCTCAAAGTTCGACGTACTGTGCATTCAGAGATGCTCTTCTGCCCACCTCGGTTGTAACGGGTGGTTATTTGAGTCACTGTTGCCCTTCTATCAGCTCGAACCAGTCTGGCCATTCTCCTCTGACCTCTGGCATCAACAAGGCATTTCTGCCCACAGAACTGCCGCTCACTGGATGTTTTTTCTTTTTCGGACCATTCTCTGTAAACCCTAGAGATGGTTGTGCGTGAAAATCCCAGTAGATTAGCAGTTTCTGAAATACTCAGACCAGCCCTTCTGGCACCAACAATCATGCCACGTTCAAAGTCACTCAAATCACCTTTCTTCCCCATACTGATGCTCGGTTTGAACTGCAGGAGATTGTCTTGACCATGTCTACATGCCTAAATGCACTGAGTTGCCGCCATGTGATTGGCTGCTTAGAAATTAAGTGTTAACGAGCAGTTGGACAGGTGTACCTAATAAAGTGGCCGGTGAGTGTATACAATTAATTGCCAATGGGATTTGGGAAGCATCTCTTAAAAATAAGTTGGTGTCATCCGCTAATTGACTAATAAAAATTTCTCTATCTGCTATATGGATACCCTGAATACCGCTTTCACAGATGAAAGTTGAGAGTAGCTGAACACAAATTAAAAACAAATAGGGAGAAATGGGGCATCCTTGTCTGACTCCTCTAGACAAACTAAACCTTGGGGATGTGCCATTCTTTAATTTAATCGAACAGCTTCCATTATTGTAAAGAGTTTTAATTACTTTGCAAAATTTCTCTCCAAAACCAAATCTATGTAATGACTTAATAATGAATTGGTGCTCTAAAGAATTCGAACGCCTTATAGAAATCTAAAAAAGAATAAAGCTGTCCTCCTGTATCAATTCTGAATAATCTAAAAGATCAAGAACTAACCTTATATTATTAACAATATGTCTTTTAGCCATGAAACCAGATTGCGTCTCATCTATTACAGAATCCAAAACAGATTTTAATCTTTTAGCAAACAAAAGAGCTAAAATTTTGTAATCATTGTTGAGCAGAGATACAGGACGCCAATTGTCAATTAAAAGTAGATCTTTCTTGGGTTTTGGAATTAAAGTAATTAATCCTTGAGTGAGAGTTGGGGGAGAGTCTCATTCTGTATACTTTCTTCAAAAACCTTAAGTAAAAAGGGGATAACTCTTCAGAAAATTGTTTGTAGAATTCTGCGCTTAGCCCGTCAGTTCCGGGTGATTTGTTGTTTTTAAGTTCTATAATTGAGTTATTCACTTCTAATAAAGTAATTTCACTATCACACATGTTGCTATCATTTCTAGATATAGTTTTGCAGTTTTTCACAGACTTAAGAAAGGTATCAGTTGCCTCTTCAGAATAATTTTGATGATAAAGATTACTGTAAAAATTAGCACAGTAGCGTGCAATTTCTTGAGGGTTATTAGTCACTATCCCATCAATATTTAGAGTTTCAATTAATGAGGTTCTTGAACGATTCTTTTTCTAATCTGAAAAAATATGCTGTGTTGCATTCTCCTTCCTCTATCCATCTTTGTCTAGATCTTATATAAGCACCCTGCGCTATATAAGTGTACATCTCATCTAATTTACATTGCAGTGCAGCATACTCAAGCTTATCAGATTCAGAAAGCTGTTCCTGGGGTTTGGAAGAAAGTGTTGCAATTTTAGACACCACCTTATTTTCTTCTGCACGTTTAGATTTTGCTAAATAACTCCCAAATTTTCGTAAAAATTTACCCGATTTCAAACTTCAACAGCTCCCACTGGCAACAATATGAATCTAAGGCTAAAGCTCTTTCAATACTGTTCAATCAATAATGTAATATTTTTTTTAACATCTTTAAACTGGAGAAGAGAATTATTCAATTTCCAATAAGAAGAAGTTGTACTGAAACCAAGCTGATGCCGAAAGACCAACCTTAAGAGAGACAGCACTGTGGTCTGTAAGAGGCGTAGCATGAATGCTGGCTGAGTTACAACTGCTTGCTAGACTTTGAGAAATAAGCCAAAAATCTATCCGAGACTGTTTAGAGTGGTCCTTGCTGCTCCAGGTATAGTCTCTGCTGTGGATTTAATTCTCTCCATATATCAACAACACTAAACCGCATCATAAATGTATTCAAAATTGGACATACAGAAGCCGCTCTTGAAGGGAACCAATCCAAATCACTATTTAATACCATATTAAAATCCCCACCCAAAATAAGCCCAGCACTCGGGTATTTATTTATCCAGTACTGTATATGATCACTAACTGTATCCATTAAGGCGATATTTTCTTTAGAAGAATTATAACCATACACATTTATAACAACTGTGGTGGTCTGGCCAAGTAAAGTCACTTACAAAAGAAAATGACCCTCAGGGTCGCTGACGAGGTGAACTATGTCACCAGCAAACTTGTTTTTCAAAATAGCAACACCTGCTGATCGCTCGGTACCGTGAGACATCCATATATCACTGCCCCACTGGGACCTCCAAAATTTTGCATCATCCTGCGTGGAATGGGTTTCTTGAAAAAAACAAAAATCTGTTCCGTGATTTTTAACAAACAAAAACAGTGCTTTGCGTTTCACATTGTTTCTTAAACCCCTGGCATTAAGAGAAATGAACGACATCGACATGAATAAGTGAACAACAGAGAACGGTTATTAACAAAACAAAAACAAAATAAAGGCAAAAAGTCAAAATTGACTAATGAGAAGAAAATTGATAAGAACAGAGCTCGTAGTGTGACCATTTAACACGACCAAATTGACAGGTCCAGCTGTATTAAGACGAAAACATAAATGCTAAGTGATAATTAACAGTCACCTTTTTCAAAGTCCAGTTTTCATATACATAACGTTAACTCACTTGAAAGAGTTCAAGAAGTAATCTCCACACCTTCAATGAACGCGCGCGCTCCGACATAATAGGCAGTTTTACCAGCATCCCGCGCCTCTTTTACTCTCGGCCACAAAGTCTTCCTTCTCTCCCGGTCTGCTGAAGTCAGATCCTCTGCAAAGTGCAAGCCGTTATCTTTGAGATATTGGGACTTCTTGGCAGCTCTCCATAAGGCATTGCGGACAACCCGTGAAGTAAAGTGAATGATGATGGCGCGAGGTCTCTTGTTGTCACTTCTTCTCCCCAGCCGATGTACAGTATCAACGGCGTCAGGGTACTTATTCTTGGCCTCGGGGTAAGTCTCGCCGCAAATTCGAATAACCTCGGATCTGATCTCTTCTTTGTAATTTTCAGACACCCCAAACAGTCATCTGCGAGAGTATCTCTCTAGGTCAGAAATGCGTGTTTCGCAAGTATCCGTGAGACGTTCTTGAGCTTTAAGCCTGGTATCCACATCTTTCACATTCTTCTTTAAATCTTGAACTTCGGCACAAACAAAATCAACGGTTTTCTTCAGCCCTTCTATCTTGAGAGCATTGGCGCTAATCATTCCTTCAAGCGCGTCAGACCGAGAATTGATCAAAGCGGAGAGTGTGGAAATGACTGCAGAATCTGCTTGCTCATCTGGATTTGAGGGTTTACCTTTTTTGTTGACAGGTGGCTTGCTTGGAGTGACAGGGAACGGAGTCGCAAAAGGATCTGCCTCATGCTCTTTATTAGCGGGAGAAGCATAATCGTGGACATCCATGCTAACGTCGACAACATCCGACTCTAATCGCTCTTTGCGTTTATCAAACTTTGGCATGTTTGCAGTTCTCGTAATTTGAGGTATAAACACAACTGGTATATCAAAAGTAATAAGATACAGCTGGCCTTTCTTAAACAGCAAAGTTTGGTCAGGAGCTCTGGAAACTTCGTCTTACTAAGGCGCCATCTCGAACCCCCCCTTTCTCTTTTAACATGTTTGATTTTAAAACTCTATATCATGTTTTATGTGTATACATATTTGTTATGGGTGAATACACTCTCTGACAGTGCCATATGGGTTATTATGTGATGTCAAATATGCTATTTTTTATGCACATAATATTTTTATTAAAACAATATATAAAAACACATGTCTGTATTAAAGAAAAAAATATTGATAAACACATATTTGGAAAGTAATTAAATAAGTACTTTGTGTCTTGTTCATTATATTTATTTTCATATAAAAGCAACAGAACTTAAAATTACATCCAGTTTATTAGCAACAAGTGCACGAGCGTGAATCCTGTGAATCCCGCGATATCAGACTCTCACAGGTGTCAGACCCACTGCGAGAACCGAGATTTGTCTAGCCTCGCGAGACCATCCTGATCTCCGCGAGCTTTCAAGGTTTCACTCGCAGATCAGTCTGGATACTTTCCGTTAAAGAAAATTTGGGAGCAGTTCACCAAACGAACGTCCAATCAGCGTTGGCTTTGAGGCGGGTTGAGGTGTGACGCAATCAAGCGGAAGCAACGCGATCTGAGAAACATTTTCAGACAGCGGTAGTCCTAATTCTTTTAGCCGCTCGCTATTTTCTCTTGCATCCTTCTTGTGAAATATGGACCGGGCAGCTGAAATGGTGCCTTTTATTCGCAAATTGTAGTTACATAAACGGCAAATATCCTTTGCCGACATGTTGCTTTGCTGAGCTAACGAGCCTTTACCTGCAGCAGCAAGTTAGTACGTCATGTGCTTCGTTGATCTGATTGGTTGATTTGGCCCGTCTATCACCAACATAGGCCAATCAGCTAACCAGTATTTTCGCCCCTTACCAAAACTTCTTCAATCGGAAGGTTTCCAGATGGATATGCGGAGCAAATCCATCTGGCGGAGTCAGGTTAAAGGCCTCATTATGCTTCTGCGTCAACTCCACGGCGTAGCTACGTCGTCACTGCTATGGCGTCGTGGCCGTTTTATGCTTCTGCGTGAGGTTGTGGTGCTTCGCGGTGCATTTCACCGCCAGAACGCTAGGGGGTGTGTGGTTCGCGAATGGTCCCGTGCGCCGCGAGTGAAAAGAGAGAATGTTGTTGCAGCTGTCAGCTGGAGCTAACAAGACGACACAAACTTTATCCCCAAAGAATCAACACGGATGTCCAGGGCCCGTTCCACTCATAGACAGTAAAATAAAGGTTTCACCCGAGCTGCCATAACGATAGCTTTTCTGAATGACTTGGAAGTATTATTTTCAGTATCCACATGGAACTGTGCTATGGCAGGATAATGTGTCCCGTGGCAGACTTGGTTAGTATATTATTATCAATGTTGTAAGTTAACCGTGAACATTGTATTGAAAATAAACAACAAACTGTCTTTCAAAACAAACGTTGATTTATTGATTGGTTGAAGTTTATTGTGAGCAAAAAAGAAAGAAAGGAATAACAGTTATAGACATATTATCAATGAAAATAAAAACCAACAGTTTATTTAGGTTTTAATTCTTTATGTACTTTCTTTTAAGAGTATTATAATTATCAGTACGAGGGTGCAAATGTTAAAAAGGAAACTGGAAAAGCTACACTCCTGAATTGATGTATAATCTGACCAATCAAAGCCCTTGCTGTCTGCGTCGCCTCGACGCGCAGTTACAAATTTTTGGAGGTGCACGTCGAGCTACGGCGGAGGGGTCGGAGAGGGGTTCGCGTCGACGGATAGGGGTCTGCGGGTACGCCGTCGATTCGACGCAGAAGCATAAAACAGGCTTTAGAGGACATTAACTGGAACATTAAGAAAAGTGTTAAGGCCTCATTATGCTTCTGCGTCAACTCCACGGCGTAGCTACGTCGTCACTGCTACGACGTCGTGGCCGTTTTATGCTTCTGCGTGAGGTTGTGGTGCTTCGCGGTGCATTTCACCGCCAGAACGCTAGGGGGTGTGTGGTTCGCGAATGGTCCCGTGCGCCGCAACGAAAGAGAGAATGTTGTTGCAGCTGACAGCTGGAGCTAACAAGACGACACAAACTTTTGCTGCGTCCGAAATCTCCCATTACTCACTATATAGTGGACTATATAGTGAGCTCGCCATTTTGTAGTGCTGTCCGAATGTATAGTGACGATTATTATACCCTATATAGTCCACTCAATGTATCCCAGAATGCATTTTGAAAAGTAGTGAACAACCGATGGTCACTAACCTAAGCCCTACATACCATCATGCATTGCGCTGATCGTAAAAATAAGTTATAATCATATGTGGAGTAGCGCATTAGAACAAAAACGGCCAGAAATCACTTTTAGTTTTTAAATTTTGGAGAAATAAGCTCAATATAATGTAATGTATTTATTTTTAGAAATCTATTTAGCCCAGAGCTGGCTCGGTACCAGCTGACAGATGATGTAATCAACGGCGCCGAGAGACGATCGAGTAGTGTCCGAAAGTGGCTTCTATTATGCTGGTGAGCTCACTATATAGTGCTCTGCTCTCTAACCCCAACATAGGGGGTAGGGAGTAGTGCTTTGAGTGGAGATTTCGGACGCAGCTTTTATCCCCACAGAATCAACACGTATGTCCATGGCCCGTTCCACTCATAGACAGTAAAAGAAAGGTTTCACCCGAGCTGCCAAAACGATAGCTTTTCTGAATGACATGGAAGTATTTTTTTCAGTATCACATGGAACTGTGCTATGGCAGGATAATGTGTCCCGTGGCAGACTTGGTTAGTATTTTATCAATGATGTAAGTTAACCGTGAACATTGTATTGAAAATAAACAACAAACTGTCTTTCAAAACAAACGTTGATTTATTAATTGATGTTTATTGTAAGCAAAAAAGAAAGAAAGGAATAACAGTTATAGACATATTATCAATGAAATAAAAACCAACAGTTTATTTAGGTTTAACTCTTTATTTACTTTCTTTTAAGAGTATTATAATTATCAGTACGAGGGTGCAAATGTTAAAAAGCTACACTCCTGAATTGATGTATAATCTGACCAATCAAAGCCCTTGCTGTCTGCGTCGCCTCGACGCGCAGTTACAAATTTTTGGAGGTGCACGTCAAGCTACGGCGGAGGGGTCGGAGAGAGGGGTCTGCGGGGGTACGCCGTCGATTTGACGCAGAAGCATAAAACAGGCTTTAGTTTTGAATGATGTGTGCAATGTAGAGAAATGTATTTAGAGTTTTGCAAAAAGTTTGTTTTTCAAATGCAAACTGAGTGCAAAGCAATAATGTCTTTGTATTTTGCAGACTTGGTCTTAAGATTGGGTATACATGAGTAAATAGTTTCACCGAGTGTGCCTCAAATTCAACTTTTAGTGTCTTAGCAATTTGAAAAAAAACAAACTGTAAAACAAAACTGTGACAGATGTTGCCTATGGAATGAACCAAGAAAATTTTTAAATTGCATGGAACTGAGAAGCATAAAAAAACAAGAGAAATATTTGAATGAAAGCAACAACAACAACAACAAAAAATTGTACACATCAGCTTTGGAATAAAAGAAAATAAACCTGGAAATCTGTTTGTAATATGCACTTAATCTGTGTTTTTAAAACATGATTTAAAACATTAAGGCCTACTCCTGTCTTAATATAAACCCTGTCTAGGAAACCGCCCCTAAAGGTTTAACAAAGTTATTCTTGCCACTATAACTTATGGCTTCCTAAAGACAAGTTTATGGGTAAATAAAATATTATTAATAAAAATATCATGAATATCAAAACACATTTAACATGTAGTAATTTTATTATAGCACTTATCAGCCTGCAGCAGCCAAAATAATGTTCCTGGAAACAATACAAACAACAGCATAAACAAACTATACAACCAACTAAACAAAATTACAAAACATTATTATGTGAATGTGAATAAACTTATGCAGGTACGTGTGTGAGTGTGTGTGTATTTAGTTATAAATATGTGCTGTCTAAGTTAGCCTATAGCCTAATACTTTTGAAAATTATAACTTAAAACAAAAACAAATAATAACCCACATAGATAAAGTATAATAATTGTATAATATGGATAATTAGCACCTATTATACATTTCTTTACACTAGCATAGTATTCAGTAAAGCAATAGCCTACCATAATAAACTAAAGGATCAATATGTAGACAGAATATGTAGTCCAGACCATTCATCTACAATGATATATTTATATAGATCGGTGGTCCAGACATTAGAAAAATATTGGTCTACACATGCGTTTTATATTCACGGACATGACCGTTATGAAAGCGACTTAAAAACTTTCTCAGAGATTTTAAAGAGAAACCACAAAGAAACCTTTCTTTAAAGTTAATTATTCGTTGTTTTTTTTCTTAATTGAATCTTAATTTAAATCAACATTTCATCAACCAATTGACTGGTTTTAATAAATAAGAAGTAGCTATATTAAATAGATGATCATGACGGAGGCGACAGGCGCAAACTGGACTTTGGTCTCATGAATGAAACTCGGCGTAACATCCCTAACCTCACAGGCCTGAGAATATAGACTACATCTTTGAAAGCAGAGGTAACAGTAGTTGGTGAATGTTTTTTCGATTTAGTTTGGCGATGTAGACCAGACTAGAACCGTAAGTTGACAACCGGAGTCGTCGTCATGGCAGCGCGCATTGTTTAGACCAGAATAAGGTGGATACGTACAGAATGTGCGCGTTAAGAAACATGTTCAAATTGGTCGTCTTAACACGACAAGAATTAGCGTGTCTACGAGTACAAAAGTAACACGTAAAAATGTGTCGCGTTAACGCGGACAAATAGTACGTGTTGACACGTTCAAAAGTAACACGAAAAAAATGCCGCGTTAACGCAAAACAAACAGTAGACGTGTTAACGTGGTCAAATTTAGTACGTGTTAGCACACGTTCAAAAAGTAACACTAAAAAAAATGCCGCGTTAACGCGAACAAACAGTACGTGTTAACACGGTCTAAATTTCACGCGTTTCCGTTTAACAGCTATTGGCCCCGTCCGCGTTCCATACAAGCCTGTTCATTGAGACGAGTGCATGTATGGAACGCGAAACGGGGCCAAACACAGTAGCCAATGAAATTGCTCCATTTGAGACTAATTTTGCATATGTGATGCAATGGTACGTATGTTTCTGAATGGTATTTACGTATACAAACATCAGAAGTCATGTTTATTCATGAAGGATGTCGTAGTGGTACACGTATGCAAACATCAGACGTTATAATTGTTCATGAGGGATAATGCATTGGTACGTTGTGTGTGATGTGTCAGCCTTATGTCATGATTTGTCATGCTCTAACGTTCGTTCTTTCTCAGTATGAGACGCGATCAGATCAGGTACTAAATAAAGTAAGCAGCTGAAACAAAAAACATGGCTCTTAGAAATTTTTTAGCAAACTGCCAAAGAACATTTTCAGGCTGTGTGGAGTTGGCTTCTTCTAACCATACTGATGAAGATTTGAATCTTGTAATATTACGGTATGTAGACCATGACATTCTCATTGAGCGTCTGAGACTGTGGGTGGGCATTAGGGGGACTGCATTAAGTTGGTTTACATCCTATTTACAGGGGAGGACCTTTGCGGTGGAAATAGGGAACTCTATTTCCTCCACCCGCTTCATCACCTCTGGGGTCCCTCAGGGCTCGTGTCTTGGCCCTGTTTTATTTTCCTTATATATGCTCCCTCTAGGATTAATCTGTCAAAGGTATGGTGTGGCATACCACTGTTATGCAGATGACACCCAGTTGTATCTCCCTCTGAAATTGAATGACATTTCAAAATGGTCAGCTTTGCTTGATTGTCTTAATGACGTAAAGTTGTGGATGGCATCAAATTTTCTTCAGTTGAATGAATCTAAGTTCAGAAGTGCTGATTCTTGGTCCTCCGAAGTCAGTAAATCAGATTGCTCCTGACTTGGGCCCTTTGGCATCGAATGTTAACACGCAAGTGAGGAACCTTGGAGTGATTTTTGATTCTGAATTGAAATTTGATAGACAAGTAAATGCGGTGGTCAAGGGAAGCTTTTTTCAGTTAAGGGGCATTGCCAAATTAAAAGGCATCCTGTCTTCCAAAGATATGGAGACTGTGATTCATGCATTTATCACGTCCAGACTAGATTATTGTAATTCTCTGTATCTGGGGCTGCCTAAAAAGCTTCTTTCACGGCTGCAACTGGTGTAGAATGCTGCGGCAAGATTGTTGACTGGCACCAGGAAATGGTCCAGCATCTCGCCGGTGTTGGCGTCTCTGCATTGGCTCCCCGTTGAGTATAGTGTGCAATTCAAGGTCCTTTTAATGGTTTTTAAAGGTCTACATGGGCTCCGCCCCTGGTTATATCTCTTGTTTGTTACAGCAGCATGTGGCCGCTAGACCACTTAGATCGTTGCATAGCTTCACTTTAAATGTACCAAGAGCTCGGTTAAAAACCAAAGGGAGATTCGTGCTTTTGAGGTAGCAGCACCGCGGCTTTGGAATACTCTACCTTTACACATTAGATCTTGTGATTCCATCGAGTGTTTTAAGTCTAGGTTAAAGACCTATCTTTTTTCGGTTGCTTTCAACTGTGCTTAGTTATGTGTATTTGTCTGAATTGTTATGTACCGTTGGGTCTGTAAAGCACTTTGGTCAACTCGTGTTGTTTCTAAATGTGCTTTAGAAATAAATATGATTTATGTCCAAAAGGCATTTCATTTAAATAAGAGAAGATGATTTAAAACATTAAGCCCTACTCCCGTCTTAATATAAAGCTGTCTGGAAACCTCGCCCCTAAAGGTTTAACAAAGTTATTCTTGCCACTATAACTTATGGCTTTCAGGGGCGCAACTACCCAGTTTCAGAGGGGTATGCAGCAACAATTTTCAGCGCCCCCCCCCCCCCCCCAAAAAAAAATTAAAATAAAAATAAATGAATGTAAGTGTGCCATGTAATAACTTAATTTAATTAATTTAATTAAACTATAGCTACTCTACCTTGATGAACCCCCTAGAAAACTATAAGCTCCATTGGAACAGCAATACAAGTGTTTCTCACAGGATTTTAGGTAAAACTGTGGTAGGTGGATCTCTGTTTCTCTAGGGGGGTTCAGGGGCATGCTCCCCCGTAAGAAAATGTTGTGTTCTGTAATGTAAATTCAGCAATCTTGTGCACTTTTAGAGTTAAAAATTAAAAGCAACAACCCATATTCAGGGTGCAAATTAAACAAAGAAAAATTTGAACCTCTTTTAGTTAGTGTCTGTCTACATTAGGCTACACTACTACATAATAATAGTTATAATATTAATCCCATGAGAGTAATAGCCATAAAGGCTATTGTAAAACAAATGCACTGAAAAATAAAGGAAACTTTCATAATTAGTTTTGCACTAATTTCTATACTTGAAAGATATAAGCGCATATTGACATGTTTCATGGGCCAGTGTGTCAGAAAATAAACTAAAGCTGACTTTTTTTTACCAATGCATTACACCAGCACAGCGCCGCCAATTAAGCAAAAAACAAAACAAAAACAAACAACAAACAAATGGGCTGCCGATGTATGAGTTTTGTGGGCCGTTAAGCAAATAAATAAAAAAAGGATGAGATGTATCGGCTGAAAGAACACGTCGGCCCAGCGGAATCTCCCGGTAGTCCCGATGGCCACCGAGATTGTAGCTGTGTCCCAGTGTGAAGGCTGCGTCCTTCGAAGGCTGTAGACTTCGTAGGATGCAGCCTATTCGGCCTTCGAGGACGCATCATGTAGCCTTCGTGGGATTTCTGAATTGCTGCAACCAGGTGTTCCCTCCCAGCAAACATTGGTCCGACGGCGACGTCGTGTCCCTGGCCAAAAATAGTTGCGGCCAGGACGTCATAAATCGCTAAAAATATGTAACACTGAAAATTTCCTAAAAATGCATTCAGATACATTTTCTGTTTTTTTTTCTTCAACCACGACGAGGCGAGAAGGACTTGATGATCTATCTGGGGCAATTTGTTGTACAAAAAGTTGACGAACTACTACAAATCTGCTGTTTGGTAAGTACATTTTGTATTCTTTTATAAATGTGAATTGAGTTTTGTAATTTGACTCTGAAGCAACCGGAATAAATGATGCGTACACTTTCAACTGAAAGGTTTGAGTTTGGATAAAATTAACTAGCTAGAATTTCAGCTTTTTTCACATTTTTTTCCGCCAGTGAGACCAGATTTTGTTGTAAGTCGCGCTTCACGCGACTCGCAACGTTGCAAAAGCAGCAAAAGTCAAACAAAATGAAAGCGGAACGAATCTGCGAATCGATAGCGGAACGAATCTGCGCTACTCCTGCACGGACCCTTGATTAGTTCGGACCATTAAGGATGTTTCCATCATGATATTTCAGGTCCAAGTCAGGTTGTGTTTTGCAAAATTGTTAACATAATATCCCAAAACGGCTCTGTGATTTACTGTGTTTATATCTTACACTACAATAAAATTAACTTTTTGTGCAGGTGAGGTAATGCACAATGAAAATAGGCACATATCTAGAAGGAGACTACCTGATTCCTCACCTATGGCCTCAGCTTTAAATGTAAAGTATGACTGTACATTTTTGCACATTGATTGTCTGTATGCAAAGAATAAATCTTATGTTTTTGATAATATTTGGAATGTATTGTGAGTGTATTATTGCCACTTAGAAGGCAGTTAATGTGCTCTCTATAATAAGGCAGTTTTCCAGTTTTGCTCTGTTACAAGTCTCTAACCATACTCTACAGATTACCAATTTTGTAATCACTTTTGTGAATTTTTATTTTTCAATTTGTCTTTCAGGGTGACATAACAAACAGCCATCTGTCAGACGTAGAATTCAGGAATCCTTCTCCAGGCCATCTGGCAGAACCGAAAAAGGCATGGCATTTTTCTTGTTTTATGTCCTTCACAAAGTTTTTTTTTGTTTGTTTGTTTTGTAATGGTGTTTATTGATTAAGGTGTCTTTGTATGTGAGACACCCCATTGTATGTGAGAACTTTGCAATTTGCATCTTATTTTTTACACAATTTACATTGAATACAAACATACTTTTTTCTAAGTCATACAGTTACAAATATAGAGCCTATACATTTCTGTCATTGCTCAAGAAAAAGCTAAAGTACAGCCAGCTAATTTCATAGTATCTAAGTCATTATTACACTGTGAAGTGAACATTTGAACAGCAGTCTTATTGCTTCACAATTTAAAATATGCAGACCAGGTGTAGCCAACCCTGATCCTCGAGAGCCACTGCCCTGCTTGTTTTCCAACTATTCCTGCCCTTCCAGCTTCTGACAACACACCTGATCCGTTAATAGTCAGCAGTCAGTAGAGCAGCGATAGTTTGGAAATAGCAGGAGTGAGGCTCTCGAGGACCAGGGTTGGCTACCTTAGATTTAGTCATTATGAATGCTCATTATATGGCTACAATAGTTAACTAGGTAGAATTGGATAACAAAAGCCTAAGTCTAAATCCTTGCTACATCCACAAAGTAGTTAAAATAAAACAATATTGTTTTTCCTTTTTTTATTTATTTATTTAACTACCCTCTTATTTAAGTCTGTGTTTTATGTTTTCATGAACAGATTTTCCTAATGTTGTCTTGCCTCTTGACCGCTGCATTCGGGAGATAGCACAGAAGTGAGGGTATGTATGTTAATGTTTTTTTCCAGCCATTGGGTTGTCCTATGCAAAACTGAATTTACATTTTACAAATATTTACATTTTGAAATAGGTGGCACCAGACCCTCAAGCAGCGCTTACCCCATGTCAACTCAAGTATTATATGTGGTGTGGAGTTTTTTGTTTTTTTTTTTGAGGTGAAGTCATCCTGTGTAATTTCTTTCACAGAATCATGTCAAATGCCAAATGCGAGGGGTGGTGACCAAATTGATAAGATGCTTTTCATCGCAACACCTTTGTACGAAGTAATTTAAGGTAATTTTGGCCTTATGACATTAAAAAAACATCTCTGTTCCTTGTCTTAATATTAATGTAATTTTTATTGTTAGCTTTTATCTAATCAGGGGACATTCTTTAAAAGACCACCTGTCTGGATGTTTTATTTTAATTATTTCTCTATTCAAACACATTTAATGCAGAACATCTTTTATTGGCATAAGATTATGCAGAAAAATAACATTGCTAATTTCAGACATTTTCATAAACCGTACATAATTAACCTAAAAATTTGCCTTTTTTTAAACCACATTATCTTCCCTCAGATGCTGTGACGAGGTGGAGCCCAAACGCCACAGACTCAGACGTTGATGCAGCAATGGCGGACACCTGAAGCACGCTCAAGAAGAGCTGGATATAAAAATAGCCATAAACAAAACCAAAGCCATAAACAAATTTCGAAGACTCTAAATAATTTTATTTATGTCTGTTTAACAGTAATGCAAGACTGAAGTAACTGAAAGTTTGTACTGCCACAGCTCTGACTTCTATTCATCACTGGTGGAATATTATAGAAAGACTATTCTGTAATATTATAGAATGTGTCGACTGTTCCTGTACTTTTGTTAAATTCTGGTTTGATTTGGCTGCTTAACCTTAATGTGTTAGAGAAAATGTCATTGTACTATTTTTATTGTCTTTTTATCAATTTAACAACTGGAAAACATTTCAAATGTAATATTGTCAATAAAATGTTGTTCTAATCTAAATTATAACTCTTTTGCTTTAGTCCAGAAGTAATGTGTTGATGTACACGTGTTTAAACCTTTTATAGACGTCCAGGTCTGACCGGACCGATTTTGGACCTTTTTTAGAACCTAGTCAAGTTCAGATGTGTAGAAATATCCTGATTGACTGCCTTTCACGAACTTATACAATATGGGTGCTGGAATGGGTGGGTACTTTAAAGGAATGGGTGGGTACGTGGGTAGGAATGGGTACTTTAAATGCAGGAATATATATTGGTAGCAACACAATATATATTCCTATATATATTGTGTTATATATTCCTATATATATATATTCCAATATATATTCCTATATATATTATATATTCCTATATATACCACATACAATTGGTAGCAACACATCCCGAAGAACAAAAAAATAAGCCCATTTAGACGTCCGTGGACGCGCAGAAAAGACGTGCAATTCACGGCCATATGACGTCGAAGACGTCGGTTCAACTTCCATTTTGGAACTATTTTTCAACCATGACGGGACGTGTCGGATCGATGTCTTTTCAACGGTCAATAAACGTCAAAATGTTTGCTGGGGATGCACAACATGAATAAAATGCAGTGGCTTTGCAATCACTTGACTACACTGGGCATTTTGTGATTATAATTGATAAAAACAAGATAAAGTAAATATATTTACATTGTATACAAATCGTGTATTTAATATTTTTTTCTGTCTTGCTATAGACGTGCAAAAGACGCCAGTGGACGTCCATTCACAGCCTGACTAGACGTGTAAAGGACGCCATTGGACGTCTTCACATCCTCTTAAAAACTACTTCGGCAATTACATTAATTATTGCGGTATAAACCATGCGAGGATTAAGCGCAGCTTTTGCATATTTAACAAGGATTTCATAGAGGGTCATGATGGACTATAAATGCACGTGTAAAAGACGTCGCCAGCTGACGTCCTCTCACCCGATACACTGTATAAAACTACACGTACCTAAAATTTAAAATAACAATTATGCATGCAACTGTAGATATGTACAAATGTATCTGAATGCATTTTTAGGAAATTTTCAGTGTTACATATTTTTAGCGATTTATGACGTCCTGGCCGCAACTATTTTTGGCCAGGGACACGACGTCGCCGTCGGACCAATGTTTGCTGGGTATGTTTTTTTTTGTTTGTTTTTTTTTTGTGTGTTTTTTTTACACTCAACACTTTTTGTCTTTTAACTACCGAGGGGAAAGGAATTAAGAAACCATTTGTATTGCAAAAAAAAAACACTTTTCTCGCACACACTCCGAGTAGCGTGCTCAGCTCTCACACACACACCCACTCCCAACACTCACACCGGAAGGAGAGAGAGAGAGAGATTGAATTTTAAAAGGGACTTTATTTTCACAATTTGTCACACAACTTTTTCCACAAACCCAAACCAAAATTACATAAATAATAAAACAAATAATTAACACACCTTAAAACAATACACAAAAAAGGACTCAATCAAAAAAACAAACCCTCAAAAAAAACCCCCAAAAATATAAGGGGGGGGGGGACTACAAACAAAAAACTAACTGATCTTCAGAAACACCACACAATACTCCATAACTACACCAAATCATCTCAAAAGTAGACAAATCTTGTAGTTTTATAAAACTTAAAATCAATCAAAACTCTTGATCTAACCAACCTTAAAAAAACCTCAGTGATGCTTTGGCAAGGCTGTTGCTCTATTTTATTTTTCCTACTAATATATATTGCCAACTTTGCTTGTCCCAAAAAAAATTCAGCAATTGACACACATACCTCTTGCTCCGACTATATCTAAACCCCAGAATAAAAGTTTTTTTCAGAAAAACACTCTTTACAAGAGCTGAAATTTTCTTTTAACACCCTAAATAATTTTCCTAGTCAACTGCTTCAACTGCTTTACCCTTACATTGCATAAAACATGAAAAACAGTTTCCCTTTGGGAACAAAAGGGACATTCTGAACTAACCTCTGGATTTAAGACAGTAATAAAAGAGTTTACAGCAATGATGCCGTGAAGGATTCTCCACTGTAAATCCCCTGCCCTCTTCCAATAATGGCGATTTATACAGAGATCTCCACTCAGGTTTTACATTTTCATCTAGCCCCAAAAAAGAGCGCCATGGTGTATCAACTTTTTTTTCAAAGCATATGTCTTATTAAAAACAATAACACAAGCTCTATACAAAACATTACCTTTAGTTGTCAAAAAATCCAACCACAAAGATTGCCAATTCCTTACAATTACACCTGTACACCCATCAAGATTAGGTAAAACCTTTAGACAAGGAAACAAATCCAGAGCATTAGGAGTGCTTGTACCAGAGTGATAATCTTTTAACATTTGGTTTTCTTCATCTGTGAGAACTGATCTCAGTTTAAACAAAAAAAAAAAGAAACAAGACGAACGCCCAGATAGCATGGTAATATTAATTCAATGTTGAGTTTTGATCTAAACCATCATTTTGGTTGAGATTGACATTTTAATGTTTAAAGTGTGTTGGATCAGCATTGAAATGTTGATGAAAGCCAACAGCACACATGGGTGGAGACCGTAACATTGAACTAACGGTGATTTGTAGTTGATGAGCTCAAAATCATTCAGGCATGTGTCTCTGCAGAACACTAGTGGGCGTTTCTCAGTCAGTGGGGCGTTTAAACCACAATGGGCATTTTCAACTGCTTTACCCGATTTGCTCTAATCTACTGGGGGCTTGGTTTAGGGGTGGGCCTTCATGATTTTAGCATGTCTGTTGAAAAATGGTTGAAAAACATTTATTGTAGTTTGAAATTGGCCACTGATTGGTAATCAACCATTTTTGTTTTGCATGTGCACTTCTTAATAGTCTAAAGTCGTTAGAGAGAAAACAGGTGCATCCAATACAGACCTCTTGTTTGTTGAATCACCTGACATACATGATTTCTCTAGGGCAGTTTCAAACAATGGAGCATCTACCTTATTTCTCTGTTTTGTGTGCTTATGTGTTTTATTTGTGTTGTTACCGTAATTAGATACATTAAAAAGTGACATATTTACATATTTTAATACATATTTTAGATACATAGATACATATTTTGTTTGAATAAAGCATATATTTTTCTACATTTTATTTTTAAAACATGCATCTTGCTTTAGTAAAGTTTATAAATAATTTCCTGAATGAAGTTCTAATGTCATTTAACAGATTTAACAGAAGTGTAGGACACGAACATGAGCAAGAATGTTACACAACAAACATAGCCCATGTCTTGTATGCAGAGCACATTGCTCCTTTAGTAGGAGTGAAGGCAGATGAAGATGGACAATAAAAAATAAAAAAACATTAAAAAAGAGAAGCACCCTCCTGATAATGCTGACATTGATTATACATTGAGTTGTTGTCGACAGCATAATCACATGACCTGGGACTTGATGATATCCTGCATCTTATCACTGCTAAAATCAGGTAATCATTTTTAATCCTGAATCTGTATTAAATTTGAGAAATGTTACTGAATTTCCATTCAGTTAAACTGGTTTCCACTGAAACACAATAACGAATCGGTTACCTAACGTAACCTTGGTTCTCTCGAGATGAGGGAACGAGTATTGCGTAAGCTAGAGTGGACGACGCTCGCTTATTACGTCAAAGCCCGCCGAAAGGGGCGTGGCTTGAGTGTATATAAGCACTCTCCGTGGTTTGGAACAACGATTTATAGTGATGAAGCGAATCGCTGTTAGAGCGGGCACGGCCGGGAACGCAATACTCGTTCCCTCATCTCAGAGAGAACCGAGGTTCCACGTAACCGATTCGTTCTCCTACGAGAGGTTCTCTCGTATTGCGTAAGCTAGCTTACGCTACGGGAACCCCTGGTCAACGCCGTGCCCGGTCAGTCACCACAAGCATCCCGGGAGGGTGGAGGGAGCAATAGTGGAGAAACAATAATAAAGGGCAGAAGCCGTTTATATGAAAATATGAGGCCTAAAGAGGCGGCCGGCATAGCGAGCCATAGTATAGGAAGTTTCCATAGAATGGAGGGGGAAGATCAAGGGGCTAGCCGGTTGAAGGATTCCCCATTAAGCGTGGCTAGACGCTGCGGCGGGTTAGACCGCTAATAATTTAGCCTGTAAGGCCGGTACTTCCAAGTTATAAAATCTGATAAAGGTGGACGGGGAAGCCCAGCCGCGGCCACACAGATATCTTGAATAGAAATACCACAGGACCAAGCCCACGAGGAGGCCATGCCTCGAGTGGAGTGAGCCCTGACGCCGAGCGGGCAAGGCAGATTTTTAGCCGCATAGGCGGAGGCGATAGCGT
Organism: Hybognathus amarus; assembly: GCA_030378365.1. Taxonomy (NCBI): domain Eukaryota; kingdom Metazoa; phylum Chordata; class Actinopteri; order Cypriniformes; family Leuciscidae; genus Hybognathus; species Hybognathus amarus. The sequence continues at coordinate 4,730 of JAQIUQ010000818.1, read as the reverse complement.
CTACTATCCATCTGGATAGTGTTTGTTTAGAAGCGGCCAAGCCTTTTGTGCGTCCCCCAAACGCCACAAACAGCTGCTCAGAACGTCTGAACGTGGCAGCGCGTGTAATGTACGCTCTCAGCGCCCGGACCGGGCAGAGGAGGTTGGCATTGGGCTCGCTATCAGAGGTGGGCAGAGCCGATAAGGATATCACCTGTGCTCAAATGGGGTGCCAATTCGCCTTAGGCACATATCCGTGTCTGGGTTTGAGAATGACGACGGAGCTCGTTAGGGCCGAATCTCGAGACACGCACGTTCGAAGAGAGCGCGTGAATGTCGCCCACTCGTTTAACTGAGGCAAGAGCGATCAGAAAAACGGCTTTTAGGGAGAGATATTTGAGGTCAATAGACTCGAGCGGTTCGAAAGGGGGGGCTTTCAAGGCCTCGAGGACTATTGAAAGGTCCCAAACCGGCACCGAGGGGGGGCGAGGGGGTTCATCCTCCTGGCTCCCCTGAGGAAGCGGATAACCAGCTCGTCTTTGCCAATAGACTGGGCGAGTCGGGGACCAACGAAGGCCGTGACGGCTGCCACATAAACCTTCAGGGTGGATGGGGTTCTACCCTTGTCCAGCATATCTTGAAGGAAGGAAAGCAGAAGAGACCTCACACTTAAGGGGTCCAAATTCTTTGGATGCACCATTTTGAAAATACAGACCATTTAGCCGCATAGAGTTTTCTGGTAGATGCCACTCTAGCGTGTTTGATCGTATTCAAGACTCCCTCTGGCAAATCAACGTGTAATCGTGGGTCACCCATGCATGAAGCGCCCAGCGCTGCGGGTGGGGATGCCAGATTGTGCCGCGGGCTTGAGAGAGGAGATCTGCTCTGACCGGGATGGGCCACGGGGCTCTCTTAGACAGCTGTGTGAGCTCCGGGTACCAAATCTGATTCTCCCAACGCGGGGCTATGAGGAGCACCAGGTGGCGAAATTCCCTGATTCTCTGAATGACCTGCGGTAGCAGGGAGATGGGAGGGAAGGCATAGAGCGGGCGGTATGGCCATTCTAGCGCTACACGCGTCCTCGTTCTTCGAGAAGAAAATCGGACAGTGCGAGTTCTCTTCTGTCGCAAGAGATCTGATCTCCGCTCTGCCAAGAGGCGCCACAGTGATTGGACTGTAAGAGGATTCAGGGACCATTCTCCTGGAGAGAGAAGGTTCCTGGATAGAATGTCTGGACCGTCGTTTAGGTGTCCCGGGACATGCGTCTGCTCTGAGCGAGTGCAGATGACTCTGGGACCAAACTAGAATGCGGCGTGTTAGCAGGAAGAGATTCCTGGATCTGACCCCGCCCTGACGGTTGATGTAGGATACCACTGTCATGTTGTCTGAACGAATCAGGACGTGGTGACCCTGGATGCGCGGGAGGAACTGCAACAGTGCATACTCGACCGCGAGCATCTCGAGACAGTTTATGTGAAATGGGGTCTCCCGATCCGACCATCGGCCAGAGGCCGGTGAGCCCTCGCAGACCGCACCCCAGCCTGTGTTGGATGCGTCTGTCGAGATTACCTTCCGGTGAGAGAGGTCCCCATCGTGACGCCCCGTTGAAACCAATCGGTCACCGTCCAAGGCTGTAGTGCAGAAATGCATGCCTGAGTGACTCTGATTAGCTGGCGGCCCGTGGTCCACTCGCGGCGGGGTACACGGGTCTTTAGCCAGAATTGGAGGGGCGCATATGTAAAAGACCTAGCTGTAGCGCGGCTGCAGCTGAGGCCATGTGACCCAGCATTCTCTGAAAGGTTTTCACCGGAACGCGGGTATTCATCTGGAACGAAGCGGCTGAAACGCTGCAAGCGGCGTGTGCGCTGAGCGGATAAGCGTGCTTTCATAGTGGTAGAGTCCAGGTCTATCCCCAGAAAAGAGATAGTTTGACTGGGCTGGAGAACGCTCTTTGTCCAGTTGACAGAGAGGCCCAGCGCTTCCAGATGAGCGAGAGAGCTGTACGGTGCGACAGAAGCTCTGTTTTGGAACGTGCTAGAATCAGCCAATCGTCCAAATAATTCAAAATGCGCATCCCTGGGTTCGAAGGGCGAGCGCCTGTCCCATACATTTCGTGAACGTGCGTGGCGCTAGGGAAAGGCCGAACGGGAGAACGGCGTATTCATAAACCTGGCCCTCGAAGGCGAAGCGTAAAAACTGCCTGTGACGAGGGTGTATTTGAATCTGAAAATAAGCGTCTTTCAGATCTAGGGAGATAAACCAATCCCCCTGGCGCACATGTGCGAGGAGTTTCCTGACCGTCAGCATTCTGAATGATCTCGTCATGAGAGCTTTGTTCAGAAATCTGAGGTCTAGAATCGGCCTGAGGCCGCCGTCTTTCTTGGGGACCAGAAAATAACGGCCGTAAAACCCCGGCTCGGTTATGGGTGGAGGGACTCTCTCTATCGTGCCTTTTGTTAACAGTTTCGAAATTTCTGTGCGGAGCGTGCTCGCGGCAGCTGGGCTGACCACAGAAAGGGGCCGGGCGCGGAACGCGCGGGCGGCGGCGAAACTGTAACTGGTAGCCGTCTTTTATAATGCTTAGTACCCACGGGATATGCCGGGAATGGCTTCCCACGCTTTGAAGCATATTGCTAGAGGCTGAATGGCCGTGCTGTCCCGGTTGCTGCATGTAACGGGCTGGACACTGTGTGTGTGCTCGTGTAAACTGTGTGTGGCAAGGGGATTTGCACTCAGAGAGGAGCTTATGGGCCGTGATACAGAGCGAGCAGAGGGGGGACACGCGCTGCTTGAGGGCGTGCTTATGTTTTCTGCTACTCGAGCGGACGGAGGCCGCTGAGTGGGAGTGAACTCTGTGGGGGGCACGGGAGAAGTGTGAGTGAACACGTGCTTGTGGTCACATTTTTTTACACTTGAGGCTTTTATGCTCTTTATGTGAACTCTCTGGGTAGCCGTGAAAACGGCTGTTTGTCGCTCGCAAGCGGGTCGAGTCACCGGCTTGTTCTCGGCGAGATTCGCTGCTGCAGTCGGCGAAGGTTCGGGGACTAACAGAGGGTGAAACTTTGACGGCGGTCCGGCCGCGCGGAAGAAGCCGCCTTTTCCCCAGAAGTGCTAGGCGGACTTCTGCTGATCAGGCTTCAGCGTGACCTTGGGGCGGGGCGCTTGGGGAGCCTGTCTGCGTCCGGCTGTCGGAGCGAGAGCGAGGGCGAGGCGGCCGCTCTGCCTGTGCTGGGGATGGGCCTGAGCTTGCTGCGGCGGCGTTGTTGAGGCGTTCTGGCAGGGGGCTCACGAGAGCGGCCTGCAGAAGTGTTACAGCGGCGAGGCAGGAACAAATTCATGGCCTGGGTGGCTTTCTGGACCTCGGAAAGCGTTCTACCGATGCCCGTGACGGCAGATCCGAAGAGGCCAGAGGGTGAGACGGGCGCGTTGAGGAAGACAGCGCGCTCAGCTTCGCTCATGTCCGTGAGCGTGAGCCACAAGTGTCTCTCGGCGACACAGAGGATGGCCATGCATCTTCCCAGCGCTTGAGCGGCAGCTTTGGTGGCGCGAAGGGAGAGGTCCGTAGCGCATCTTAAGTCGTTGAGCGCACGGCCGTCGATCTTCTCTCGTTCTGCGCTATGTCACTCAACAGGTCGGATTGCAGCACCTGGAGAACCGACATGGAGTGCAGCGCTGCAGCGGCCTGGCCAGCGGCTGCATAGGCGCGGGTGTGGAAGGTAGAGGACGCTCTGCAAGCTTTAGAAGGAAGCTTAGGGGAGGATCGCCATCCAGCGGAGGGCGAGCACAAGTGAGCGGCGACCAGATCTTCGACGGGCGGCATCGCTGTATCCCAGACGCTCGACGGCAAGAGTCAGGAGGCGCATTAGGTCCTCTTCGATGCCGGAGCAGGTCCCCGCGGAGCATGACGCGAAGAGCCCAGTGAAGACCATTCGTCGCTGTTAGAAGCGTGCAACGAAGGCGACTCTTTCTCTTCCTCAGAGTCGAGGGACGCTGCAGAGCGGCCACTCGGCGGCAATGGGGGGTCCAGCTCGGGTGGAGAGAGAGAGTGGTCGGGGGCGGCGGCTGCGGCCCACACACAGCCATCGCAGGTTCCGGCGGCCTCTGAGAGCGGCGCTTCTTCTTCCGCGGAGAAGTCAGAGGCGGCGCGGCTTGGGCGGATTTAACGGTGAGGAGTCTTGCCCGCAGGGAAGACATTGTCAGCGCCTCGCAGAGAGAGCATCCTCCATCGGCGAGGGCGAGTTCCGCATGTTCAAGCCCGAGACAGAGAGGGCAGATGAGGTGGCGGTCTCCGTCTTCGAGCGGTGCGCGGCATGAGCCGCAGGAAATGCGAGACATCTTCAAAAAGACGCTCACGCTCTTTTGTGATGGAGCAAGTGGAAGTCGTCGGACGGCGCTGAGCTCGCTGAGGCGGCTGAAGGTGGCAGGGGCCGGCTTCTTCAGGCTTCTTGCTTGCTAGAAGGTGCCTTGTCACGACGACGGCTTCAGTCTTGCAACGGCAGGCGATTAGATCGCTGAATCAAAATGAATCGTTGTTCCAAACCATGGAGAGTGCTCACATACACTCAAGCCACGCCCCTTTCGCGGGCTTTGACGTAGAAGCGAGCGTCGTCCGCTCATTGGGCGCCGGGTTCAGCGCCGTTCTCCACCGGTTCGAGCACTTCCCAGGAACGAACCAATGAGCCTGCTAGTTAGCCCGCTCTAGGTCCTGCACCTGAGAAGTGCGTTGACAATGATTACAAATTATAAAAAAT
>JAQIUQ010000817.1:0-19530 GCA_030378365.1 Hybognathus amarus | reverse complement strand
GGATGTACTTCGTTCAGTTACGTATTGCTTAATGTCCACGAGTGTCACACTGATGATATATAATGCAGGCTCTCCTTCGTGGTGACCTCATCTGTCCATACTTTGAATGTCCTTACTTATGATCAGACTTGCAGCACTGTCTTTATATTTCAATGAAAGCTTAAAAGTTAACATAAAAATGTTTTAGAATGGCATAAAATTAAGAAATGAGAATGTGTCTGTAGGCCTACACCTATCTTAATCAGCTAAGCATTAAACTTTTGTTTGCTTACAGTCCCTCTGACTGCAGCTCAGTATATCATTTGGACTGTGCAATGACAGATATCACAATAGATGATGGAGAAACGAACTGTGCATCACTACGCTGCATGAACTTTTTCTGAAAAGAAAAAATATATTTTAAAGTAGAATTCTATAAATTATATTCTATATCAAAACTTTAGGTGTTCTCAAAGTGTGGTCTTGTATCAAATAATGATGGATCATGTTGGATCATGTTATTTTATTATTTTGGATCATGTTATTTCATTTTGTTATTTTGGTTATTCTGTTATTTTGGATCATGTTATTTCATGTTGGATCATGTTATTTCCATATAACATGATGGATCATGTTATTTTCATTGTTAAGTATAGGCTAATCTGCTCTTTACCAATATGCCTGATTGCTGACAACATCTGGCCTTTATAATCAATCTGGAATGTAAACAAAATATTTCAAGGTACACATTTCAAAGAAGACTATTACACTTGAATGAATATGAGGTGCGAGAAAAACAAAATTCATCAGGTGGTATCCAATGATAGTCGCTGTTGGGGAAATTTTAATCTCACATGTATTACATATGATTATTGAGTATCTGTTCACCTCCTATATGTAATACTAATAACAGAGGAATGTCTTATGGTTTTGCTATCCGTGAAGGAGGTAATTTGTCTTTCCTTCATCAAGAGTGGAGTGAGGTACCAGAGAACCGGCCGGGTCAGAGGTCATTTTAGACTGGGGAGGATAGAGGGGGTTAGCGGTAAATCTAACCCAGCATGTGAATCCTATTGCTTGTGTAATTTTACAGAGAGGATTGGCCTGCAGTGAATAACCTTGGGAGAGCTATAGAGACAGACTCCGGCCTGTGTTCTGGGCGTCACTCTCTTCACAGCGTACCAATCTGTGTTAGCGACTGAGCCTTATTCTTGCAAGAATAATAAACCTCTATTTCTTTTATTAATTTGAATCTGAGTGTCTCTTACGCAGTGATGTCTGTTTATTGAATTTTTGCCTTAACACCCACCATGGGCCCAAACTTTTCTGTAGATTTTTCAATGCTGCCTCAGTATAATAGCCTACCGCTGTCACGCAATCTGTGCTTCGGAGAAGCGCGTTCGCGCCCATGGTCGTGCCATCTACGCTTAAACATTAGCTATATTGCGCGTCTGTGTCAGCTTAAACGCGAATGCATGTGTAAAATACATAAATGTAAAGAATGATTTTCATGACAACTAAATATTTTCGCTTTGGTATATTAAAGAATGCTCTGTGCAAGACAACACTATTTCATTATTATTCACCGCATATATTTTGTTTGGACAATATAGTCGATGTCCTACATTATCTGATACGGTCAGGAATTTAAGTCAATGTTTTAAATATTTTTTATGTTATTATTGCTTATTAAAACCATCCTTGATTTAACCTAAGCCGATTTAACCTAAGTGATTTTCATATTTTATTATTTAAAATTATTGTTTCATTATTTATTATTTATTTGGCCTAATTGCCAAATCGTGACCAATACTGTATGTATCAGGCTGACATGATCAAATATGCCAAACATGAGGAGAAAGAGCTTATTTCGGTGAGCAGGCTAATGCCTTAAGCAGAAACGTGATTTGTGAAAGCACAGCTATAATGGAAAGTTTTAATTACAGAACATAAATCAATATCTCCATAGCTCGCACACAGCAGACACAGTGCGACACCTACTGGTATGTTTTTGTAATAGTTTTGAACTGCATTGATTTTAAACTTCGTTGGATTATTAGAGGACTGAGAACCTTCACATCGTCGTTTTTGATTGTATTATTAACAAACTACTCATTTCTATTAACACTGTATAACGTGAGCGACGCTGTCCATAAGAGGGGGTACCAGGATGTCATGTTTTGGGGGCATCTGGCTTGTTTGGGGGGCAACATAAACAATTGAAAAAAATCGCCGCTAAATTAAGCTATACTACACACAATCTGTTTTAGTGCAGATCTTTTTCTAAGCCAGGAACCAAGAGATATCTATAACATAAAAGTTAATCAAACCAGGTCAACATTAATAATATGATGATAATATTATTATTATTGACAGATTCACATATATCAGATCACGGTGACTAAGTTTGCTTGTGAGAAGACGTGCTACACGAATAGGCTACCGAGAAGGATGAGTTTTTTTTTAAATGAATCTGAAGTCACGTTTGTAGACAAGAGGTAAATACATTTGTTTCTTCTTCTAAACTGTCCTAGACGTAGGTGCTACTTTTAGGGCTTAAATGTTTTGTGAATTACTCTTAGTAAAACACATTAGGAGTCTAAAGTTATGAGTCACACGCCCATTATTTTTAGGAGTTTCACCAGTTAGGAGCTACTTGTAGCCTCTTATAAGATTCTTTGTAAATGCGGCCCCAGGTAAACAATTTTGATATGCTCATTTGAACAGTATGAGAACAGTATTTGAATGTTATTCTCTGGTCTCTTTGTATAAAAGTGTCTGCTAAATGAATAAATGTAAAAATTTAGGCCTAGATAAAAGGAAACATATTAGGCTACATGCAGGGGGTCAGGAGAACTAGAGAGTTGAAATAAAAGCTATTATTGTGAAACTATAAGAATTGAAATTATGATATGATTAGCAGAGGCAACATACCTTTTTAAAAAAAATACATTGTATTAACATGTTTTTATACTGTAATTCAGGGTTAATTCTGGTAGTTATAAAGCATTTAGTAGTGGTCAGTTAACTATTTTGTGAGCTCATCTAAAGTGAGGACTAGTTATGCCTTGTAATTGTAAAGCATTTACAATGGAGATATAAAGGCTGTTAATATTTCTATATTCTGTATCACTGTGTTGTGTTTGTTTAATTTTTCTGTTTAGAAGAGGAATGAGCCTTTAAATATCCTTTGTAAATGCTTTACAAGGCATAAATAGTCTTCACTTTAGATGAGCTCACAAAAATAGTTAACTGACCACTTCTAAATGCTTTATAACTACCTGAATTTAATACATTTACTTAAACTTTCTAAGTGATCTTATGAATCACTGACAACTCGTAAAATAACTGGTTTGTAAATAATGCTATACTTCGTTTAGAAATTATTAATTGATGAAATAGAATTTTTAAACACATTATATGCTTATAAATCATGGCAAATCAAGATTTACTCACTAACATTGTTGTGGAAACACATTGAGCGCATGGAAACTAAAATATGATATAGTGTAATATGATAGTATCGTGCTACAGCGCACATTCTATCAGCTGCAGTTCTGGCGCCTCAGTCCCAATACTCGACGTAAATTCCCAATCACATCACAATCACGTGTGCAGCGGTAGAGTTACACTCACAGGACACTGCACTTATTCGCAATCACAAAAGTTCATTATTTGCTTGTGCTTTAAAGCTTTGCCAGGTAAACATTTCATTGGCGTTCTGTTCTCACATTATGCACTTTTTTCTGAGTGCATACGTCCGAAGCACGCGCACACTGTCAAACAGCGCCAAACTGGATTTTTGTTAATCAGCTAGCGATGGAAAAATATGCACAAAACAGTCATCCCAACCTGCAAGAATTCATTTCTGCAATTCCGGAAGGTATATTATCTCAGTGACAGGATTGTGTGGGTGGGGGGGCTAGCTTTCGCGTTCGCGAGGCACACTGGCAAGGTCTCTCCCTCTCCACGGTGCACGCGCAGCGCGCTATATGTTATGCGCGCAGTGTGTTCTATCTCGCTCTAGATTCCGGGAGATTATAACTAATTTGCGGGCATCAAGGAGACGCTATTAATATGCGTGAGAGACTACCGGAACTTCCGGGAGACTTGGGAGTCAGACTTTTAAATCTTAATTTATCATCAGATGGACAGATAATTTCTCAGGGGAGGCAGGGCTTATCCTAGGGGAGGCACTGCCTCCCCAGCCTCCCGCTAGACACGCCCCTGAAGTGGAAACCACATTAAATATAAATTTAATTATATAATATAGCGTTAACAGTAACGTTAGAAGTTGTTACTCTGCACACACAATAAGTTCGTTAGGCCTAACCTTTATTACCAACTGTATTGAGTCAAATGCGCTCATTAAACGTGACTGGTGATGTCTGGATAATAGGCATGATATTAAATATCTGTATTAAACTACTGCTGTTGCAAACATATTTATTTCGGTCCAGGTTTATATAAGCCTATTTATTAATTGATTTTTCTTCTTCTAACGTTACTCTGGTATATGGGTATAACGTTAATGCTGCATATTATGACCGTTCTAAAAGCTTGGCTTTTATTTTGATAGGCCATATTTACTATTACTTCCGGGTCACGTGGCCAACCTGTCAATATTTTAATGTAGTTCTTCAAACGGAAAAATGGAAAAAGGAATTTCAAAAAATCAAAATCGGACCGTTATTTGATTTTGTTTTTTTGTTTTTCGTTTTTGGATTCAGAACCAAAAACGGGAAAACGGCTCTTTTTTACGGTTTCTTTGTTTTTGGTTTGAAACGACAAACGAAAAAAGGGTGGTTTCTCGTTATTTTGTTTTTTTTTGTTTCAAACGAAAAAACAAACTATCAAAACGTACACGGACCTACACGGACATATCAGGAACACACTAATCTTTTACGTTTTTCCTCCAAAAAATAAATAGCCTGGCCTATATACACTTAATTGCTCAATGCCTGGTATAACACACAAACTTCTGATTAGACATTCGAAGGCGAACTATTAGTCTAAATCAATATGTCTAATTATTCTTAAATTAATTAAATCTGCCTGACGAAACAAATGACTTGAACACAAATTATTAACAATAATTTCAAATATTTATTAATTTTGGAGACATTACCAAGAATACAATTATATTTCAATTCAATTACCAGAGAGACATACTGATACAGACAGACAGGGATACGATTCAGACAGACAGGCATACTGATACACATACACAATGATACAGAAAGACATTGATACACAGCTATACATACTGATAGACAGAGAGACAGACATACTGATACAGACAGACAGGCATACTGATATACAGACACACTGATACAGACAGACATATTGAGAGACAGACATACTGATACAGACAGACAGACAAACTAATATATATACACAGACACACTGATACAGACAGACACACTGATACAGACAGACACACTGATACAGACAGACAGGCATACTGATATACATACACAGACACACTGATACAGACATACTGAGACCATCTAATATACATACACAGACATACTGATACAAACAGACAGACACCAAGTCTGTCACCAATAAAAAAAAAAAAAAAAAAATTAAATGTCAGGGTTTTAAAATGACGACACTCTAACATTTTTCTTGTCCATAACCTCAGACATGAAAAAGACCATGTCCTCTCTGTTTTAAACGTAAAATAGAATGGGGCTATTAATTCATCATCCTCATCCAAAGTTGTGGCACAATGTGAACGTCAGTGGAGAAAAGGTCTTCCTCCTCCATGCTGTCAATGCGTGGTGGCAAGTACTTGCTCTTCATTAGCGGGTGATTGTCCTTCAACCATTCCACACCTTTCACTTCACTTCACTAGTTCCAAAAGTTCACTTCACTCTCAGTGAGGCAAGATCCAACCGCCATGTGCAATCCAACCGCCTCAGCCCAATGTGCAAAGCCACCTTCCATGTCTGACAAAATATAAAAGGACAACAATGAGAACAAAGTTGTGCAGAATACTGCAGAATACTGAGTCCTGAACAAGGACTGTTCCTAAAGTTAGTTTACTAAAAGTCACTCTGCATAATAGTGTCTGCTAAATGACAAATAATAATAACAACTTAACCCTAGAAACAAAATTCTCCATGAGAAGGCACCACTTCTTGTGTTATGAATGTCATGCTGAGAAAAAAAACAATACTTCCATGAATACTATTAAAAACAATAATTTTAATATAACGTAGAAATGAGACTTACAGCAGTGAAATCAACGGGTATATTCAATACTGATGTGTAGGGCATACTGAAACATTCATTTTACAATATATTGTAACAACCGCACGAACTTCAGGAGAAGGCAGAGACCAGCACACACAGATGGCAATTACTCACACAACTCTTTATTAATTGTTAAAATACAACTCCATCTGTTAAAACACTTTACCCCCCTGATTTATGTTGTAGACTGGCCTATTGGCCCGAAGTCAGATCAGTCCCATGTCCGAATGAGGATGAGAAGACATTTTGGCAGGTGCGGCACTTAACAGACAGAAATCGGTCAGGAGCTCCCCTATCCTGAATCATAACCTTAACTACCTAGCACAATCACCCCACTAGCTGTCTATCTTCACCGCTGGAGACACTAATTATCCCGAGCGGCCGTCTAGCGTTTCCCCACAAGTGGGACTCCTCCGCAATACTCAAAAACCATCCCTTAAAGGTCCCCTGACATGAAATTTTCATTTTCTGAGGTTTTTTAACCTTAATATGAGTTCCCCTAGTCTGTATTTGGTCCCCTCGTGTCTAGAATTTTCAATCGGTGTAAACCAAGCTTTGGCTATTTTCTCTTCTCTGCATCCGTCTGCATCTCAAACGCGCTGATCTAGAATCTCCTCCTATATAACGTCATATAGGGGAAATGTTACTCCCCTTTTCTCTGCTTTGCCCGCCCAGAGATCGACGATGAGAAAACGAGCTAGGAACAGGAATTACGAACACGCGCAGGATTTGAGATTTGAGTTTTTCCTCGAGAAATATCATGGCTTGCAAACGAGCGAAGCATGGCAGTTGCTCAGTGTTCGGATGTACAAATGAACACAAAAGTATTTTTTAGTTCCTTCATCCGCACCTCTGAAGAAACAATGGGTTAATTTTATTTTCTCTGGAAATGCGCCGAATCAGACTTCCAAAGTTATGTATGGTTAGGAGACAGGTAAGTTCATCTTTCTTTCAAAATCGTTCGATACTGTTTATGCATCAGTAAGTCAAGCCAGACTATTATCAACTTCACATCGTTTCTTTGAGTAGGATGAAAATAATCTTATTAAAGAAAGTGTTTAGGATTGATATTTTAAAGGTAAGCACGCACTGCTTTGTTTACATTATGTGTATCTGCAGCCAGCAGCGTCGGTTTTCATTTTTGAATGACGAATATAGACTAATATTTCTGCAGAAATAGCAGGCTTGGGCACCGCGTTGCATTCTAAGACGTGGCGGCCATGTTGGCAGCTTCGCAAATGTAAACACACCAGCAAGTCAAACGAGGAGAAGCAGCTAGAGTTGGGAGAAATAAAATAAAAAAGATGTTAAAATCCCTAAAGGATGCGGAATTTACCGGGATACTTTTAAAAGGCAAACAAGGGACCGGTATGTGGATAAAACGGCACTTTTAGCGGTTTGGATCCATTGGAAATTTCCAACAAACAGTAGAAGCACAGTTACGTTATGCTAACTTAATCTGGACAAAGGTAAACTGCGCTCCACCTAGCTGCTAGTTTACTAACAGTTATAGTGCTAACAACCATTCACACATGTAACATACTTTTAACTGTGTTTCAAAAGTGTAAGTTAGTAACGTCAGCTGTTTTAAGCAAAACTTAAGTTAGTTAGCAAAACGATGCTTAAAGCAAGAGGGTAGCAACATGACAACAGAGACTGACAGGTCCGATAAAAGTGCTAATGTTAATGTTACGAGAATATTAAAATACGGGATATTTTACAGGAAAATACTAAAACGGGAAGACAGCGGGGAAAGAGCTCAAGTACATGAGAAACCCGGAAAAAACATGAGGGTTGACAGCTAACGTTACTGACTATCTGTCCGGATTACTGTGTTCCCACTGTTTGCGACTGTTTGTTGGAAATTTCATATGGATGCAAACCGTTAAAAGTGCTGGTCCAGTCCACATACCGGTCACTGGCTTCCCTATTTAACATATCCCAGTAAATTCCACAACCTTTTAGGGATTTTAACATCTTTTTTCTTTTCTTTATCCCAACTCTGCTGCTTCTCCTCGTTCGACTTGCTGTTTGTTTATGTGCGAAGCTGCCAACATGGCCGCCACGCCAGGAAAGACGTCACGACGCCCAAGCCCTATTAAACGCAGGTGCAGCTTTTTACCTCGACGAGAGCGGACGAGTTTCGGGCTTGTATCGGGCAGATGTAATATGTATTTGTGGCTAGAATTTTCACGGGACGAAATGCAGAGATCTTACAATGACACGCAAGCATTTCATTAGTCTAGTGGCAGAACTTTTGCCAAATGTGACAGAGGTTCTGGGTTTTAATCCCGCACTCGTATCATTTTTTTTTCTCTCTGATTAAAACCGATTATGTTTATCTGTTGTATGTTTGTGTGCATTTTACTTTGTGATTTCACCGGATCGATATAGAGTCTCCACAACGGATTAAGCGTGAGTCCATGTGAAGACTGTGTGCGACAGCGCGAGCCACAAGAGAACTGTATCCACAACGCATTCTCATCCCCAAGGCGCCATATTTTGACACTTTTGCAAAAGCGTAAATATCCAACGCACATGGCACCCTTTAGCGGCAAATGAGAAGGTTAAGTTTTAGGTATGGGTAGGGGTAGGGTTAGACCACTAGGAGGCGCCTTCTGCCCTATTTATTTTTAGATAGGGCAGAAGGCGCTAAAGGGTGCGTCTCATTTGGCGCTAAAGGGTTCCATGTGCGTTGGATATTTACGCTTTTGCAAAAGTGTCAAAATATGGCGCTTTGGGATGAGAACGGGTTCGTATCCACGCCACTGATCGCAGTGGCAACGAGCACTTTGATCACTTGTTTTTAAAAGCAACACATTTCAGCGCTAGATCGCCTCTTATTTAAAGAAACGAACTAAATGAATGCTCTGCTAGTTACAAGAGATGATTTATTTGTATAATTTACATCCGTGCCGCGAGGTGTTTCAAAAGTGGTGGGGACCATATCGACCCTGGCTAAAAGTGGTGGGGACATGTCCCACCCGGACATGTCAGACTGGAGACAGATTGATAAAAGTCCAGTAACTTACCAGGTAATCATGAAGAAACTGCGCATGCGAGGGGTGAAACTGCGGCGTAATACTTCATGTTGTCCACTAGAGGGAGCAACAGGATAATAAGTCTTTGTACCCCTTTCCTGTTTGCATCAGTTTAAAATGACAAATAAAAGCATATTTAATTCATAAAAACGCCATATCTGTGTATGAGAACAAGCTTTACATTTCAAGCTGTACAACTAATTACATTAGTCATTAGTCCGTCCGTCCGTCCGTGCTGTCTGTTCAATTCAATGGTTCTTTATACAAAATACACAAATACTATATATATATATATATATATATATATATATATATATATATATATATATATATATATAGTATATCTGTCTATATATATCTGTATATATCTGTCTGTCTGTCTGTCTGTCACTGCCCCTCAGGTTGTGGCATGTTTGTACATATTGGGCAGCTAGATACGTTTTGTCTCCTTCTCCCAGGAGAAAGTTTAATTAAGAAATTTCATTCAGGTCTTTGAAATTTGGGATTATATAGTTAAATTTGTTAAAGAAAAGGTTTCTTGTGTCTTTGAACGCTTCACATTTTAGGAGAAAGTGCATCTCTGTCTCAACCTCACCTGTCAAACAGTGACCACACATTCTGTTTTCTTTTGGTTGCCAAAATTTTTTGTGTCTTCCTGTTTCAATTGCCAATCACTGAGGCTGTACCTGGTTGGGATCTGTCTCTGCTTTCTATCTAGCTTAACTTGCTTTTGGTTTGAAAGAGACTTTAATTTTGATTGAATATAAAGAAAGATTAGCTAAATTATATTAGCTTATATAATTATATTATATCGATAAATTATACTGCAACTTGCTTTTTGTCCGAAATATTTTGATTGAATAATAAGAGAGACAATTAGAAATTAGAAATGTTGAAACTAGATAAATAGATAAAAAGGCAGGAATTGTTAATATTATAAAACACAATACAGTTTTTCTCCATTGGTTTGGCTCATTTCTTGAAACAGAAATTACATTCTCATAACACTAAGATCATTTGGCAAAACAGTCTTACAGTTCGGCACAACACTTTAGCTCACTTGCAAAAGCTAATACCTTTCCTAAAACAGTTCACTCATGCTTCAAAACTAAATTCCTTTCTCATATAAAGAGTCAGTGCCACCAAAATGGCCAAGATCCTTCTCAATTGCTTTGGCTCATTTCTCGAAACAGACCGGACGTTCTCAACACTCGTTCTGGTGCTTTTGCCAAAATAACGTGGATGGTTCGGCACAACACGGTTCATCTGCAAAAGCATACCTCTCCCAAAACAGTTCACTCATGTGTCAAAACTAAATTTTCTTCTCATTTAACCAGTCAGTGTCCCCAAAATGCTTAGTCCCTTTGGCATTGTGTAAGCACTGTAAGTCAAAATGTTAAGATATTTTGTCACTATGGCAGAGGACCATTGAAATATCCCTCATGTCCACCTTTCAGTCCTTCATTGACAATGGTTACTGTACTGTTTTTTTTTGTCTAGCTAGCAGAATACAATTGTGTATAAAACTGAATTTTATTGATTTTTTTTGGGGGGGGATTTTAGGGTAAGAGTAGCCTCCAAGATTGAACATCACACATTGCACTCATATTGCCAAGGAATTGTCATTACCATTCCATACATCAGAGGTAAAAGAAAATACATTCTCAAAACAACATGGACACACTCTACATACTCTACTCTGTTACTACTCTACATAGGAATGTTCTATGTCCTCCACAAGTTCAATATACTGCTGGCCACTACTTCAGTGGTTCCAAACCTGGGGTATATGTACCCCTATGCAGAGGTACTACAGGGGTATTTGACAGAAAGGGGAGGGGAAATCATCAATGACTAGACTTACTGAAATATTACAGTAAAACTCACAGTATTACAGTACTGTAGACAGATTTACATGGGAGGCACTACTGTAATTGCAGCTCTTTGCAGAGAGTTTGTGAGATAGTGATTTTCTAACACCAACTCTTGTATAATGGAAATCATTCTGAACATCAGCTATGCTAATTATTTTCCATCTGCCTTTCTGCTGTTATCTTGGACGTCTGTCCCAAGATAAATGGCGTCGTCAGGTCCAGTTTGTATCCAGCCTCTCACAGGGATCTCAGATGCCCCAACGCCTGTGAAGAGACGACTCAACGCTGACGATATGTTATGGCTCCGTATTATATATAAACAATATTTATATTTAAAATTTATATAAAAACAATATGAATGTAAGCCAGAGGAGAACTGGCCCCGACTGAGCCTGGGTTCTCCCAAGGTTTTTTCTCCATCCAATCTGATGGAGTTTTGGTTCCTTGCCACTGTCGCCTTGCTTTGCCTTGCTTTTGGCTTGCTTAGTTGGGTTTAACATTTAACAATATTATTTATCTGTGTTGTACTACTGTCATGTTATCACTGTGAAGCTGCTTTGATACAATCTGTATTGTGAAAAGCGCTATATAAATAAATGTGACTTGACTTGACTCTTTGACCAAACATACGGTTTGATTGGTCATCTGAGATGTGTGAAACTCCTCCTTCGTTAGTCAAGTTCTGTCAATTGCTGTAATAAATGTATCAAATGTTCCACGCTGACACATTTTGGAGTGAAATGAACTGATTGTTCATTTTTGAATGATCAATCAGTTTAGATCAACAAGCTCTATTCACTTGGAAATTGTGCTAAATGTAGGCTACCTGTACTTAATCATTTGCAAAGATGTACTGAGACAATGAAACATGAACTTAAAGGGAGGAATTTGCAATTTGATGAACTGAATGAGAAATTCAATTCTGTTGCAAACAATTGCCAAGTAGTTTGGAGGTTTGTCCATGTTGTTTTGAGAATGTAATTTCTGTTTCAAGAAATGAGCCAAACCAATGGCGAAACTGTAATAGAGATATGCATTCTGAAGGAATTAGGACATTTTGAATCATAAAGAAACTTTTATGTTTTGAAACTTTGATTTATTTATGTATATGAGATGTAAAACATAGGTGTTCTTAAAGTGATGAATAATATACACTCACCTAAAGGATTATTAGGAACACCATACTAGTTTTACCCCCATTCGCCTTCAGAACTGCCTTAATTCCACGTGGCATTGATTCAACAAGGTGCTGAAAGCATTCTTTAGAAATTATGGCTCATATTGATAGGATAAGCATATTGCAGTTGATGGAGATTTGTGGGATGCACATCCAGGGCATGAAGCTCCCGTTCCACCACATCCCAAAGATGCTGTATTGGGTTGAGATCTGGTGACTGTGGGGGCCATTTTAGTACAGCGAACTCATTCTCATTATCAAGAAACCAAATGATTCAAGCTTATTTGTGACATGGTGCATTATCCTGCTGGAAGTAGCCATCAGAGGATGGGTACATGGTGGCCATAAAGGGATGGACTTGGTCAGAAACAATGGTCAGCCTTGGCATTTAAACAATGCCCAATTGAAACTAAGAGGCCTAAAGTGTGCCAAGAAAACATCCCCCACACCATTACACCACCACCAGCCTGCACAGTGGGAACAAGGCCTGATGGATCCATGTTCTCATTCTGTTTACTATCCAACTATCCAATTTTGGTGAGCAAATTGTAGCCTCTTTTTCCTATTTGTAGTGGAGATGATTGGTACCTGGAGGGGTCTTCTGCTGTTGTAGCCCATCCGCCTCAAGGTTGTGGCTTCACAAATGCTTTGCTGCATACCTCGGTTGTAACGAGTCATGTAAGTGGTTATTTCAGTCAAAGTTGCTCTTCTATCAGCTTGAATCAGTTGGCCCATTCTCCTCTGACCTCTAGCATCAACAAGGCATTTTCGCCCACAGGACTGCCGCATACTGGATGTTTTTCCCTTTTCACACCATTCTTTGTAAACCCTAGAAATGGTTGTGCGTGAAAATCCCAGTAACTGAGCAGATTGTGAAATACTCAGACCGGCCCGTCTGGCACCAACAACCATGCCACCATCAGAATTGCTTAAATCACCTTTCTTTCCCATTCTGACATTCAGTTTGGAGTTCAGGAGATTGTCTTGACCAGGACCACACCCCTAAATGCATTGAAGCAACTGCCATGTGATTGGTTCATTAGATAATTGCATTGATGCGAAATTGAACAGGTGCTTTTAATAATCCTTTAGCTGTGTGTATTAACTGCATGTTTAAATATCATACTTTCTATTTGAAGGTGTCTAGAATTTGTATCCCGTTATCCTTGGGAGACAGTGTGGGGAAATTAAATGTATCCATTGCAGAAATTCTAAGAGTCAATGGTTTATGTTTAACAAAGATGCCTGTGCATTATGCATAGTATGAGAATGAGGTTGGGTGACCAGTTCTAATATAAATTGTGATTTGAACAAGCACATAACATATATCTTACAAAAAAAAAAAGATGAAGAAGGGACGTTAAAAACTGTATTATTATTAGAATTTTTTCCTGCGTCTTTGCAAAGAAGAAATTTTTGCTTTTTTCCCGCAATGAAGGATGCTTTTTAATAAAATGAGGAACTGCTGTTGATAACCAGATGAGTTATGAGATGATTAGTTATTAAACTATAAGTTTAATTTGAGTTTTGCAGTTCTCTGAGTGTTCAGGGTTTCAGACACCTTAAAAGGTTGGATGACTAGAGATAGAGAAAGAGGAAATGGTTCCCTTAGCCAGACATGGGCAGTATTTCAATTAAATGTATTTTAAATACGTATTTAATTACTTTAGTGTATTTTGTAATTTGTATTTTGCAGGTGTGGAAAAAAAAGTAGTTTGTAACAAAATATTTTGACGGAGTGTATTTGAGTATTTCAAAATACTTAATACTTATACAAAATACTTAAGAAAAATCACTATAGTAATGTCATGATTCTGCCCTTGTGTCCTTGATTTTCTCAAGTCTTGAGGCAGGATCATGACAGACCCATGTTTTGTTTGCAAGCACATGGCCTTTTGTTTTGGGCCATGTGCTTGTGTTGTCTCGTTACGCACCCTGTCCCCTTGTTTTCCTTGTCTTGTCGTTGTCCAGTCAGCTTCAACTGTTCTTGTCATTAGTTTCTCCCTATATCATCCCTTGTGTCCTGTGTTGGTTTATTGTGATTATTACCTGCGTGTTACCTTACTTTGTTGAGCCTTGTGAGTATCCTGTCAAGAGTCTTATCTAGAGAGAGTTCTGATTCAATATTCGCTGTGATTTCAGACTCAAAAAAAGCAGAAACATAAGTTATCATATTCATCTCATTTTTGTTAGCGATCCGCTAGCTGCCCTTCCCAGAAGCATGCCGTCTAAAAACCCAGCCCGTTCTCATCCCAAAGCGTCATATACGAAGCTTTTGCCAAAGCGTAGACATCCAACGCGCATGGCACCCTTTAGCGTCAATATGAGACGCAGGGACAGAAGGCGCCTCCTAGTGGTCTAACCCTATCCCTACCCCAGACCTAAACCTACCCATACTCTGTGCGTGTTATATAAATGCTAAAGGGTGCCATGTGCGTTGGATGTCTACGTTTTGGCAAAAGTGTTGTATATGCCGCCTTGGGATGAGAATGTGTTGAAAAACCGTGTCTCATAGGCTACCTAGACTCTGAGATCTGCACACAAAAACAATGGGTTCACCAACCACTAAAACCTAAATAAACAGTGTTCCAAGTTACCAATCACTGACGGGGTTGGTGTTGTGAAGTTTTGCGCTCGTGCACGGCTGCACGCGAAGTTGTCGCTAACATTCACCCTAACCCTTCATAGGCCCTACCTATTATGAAACGCTGCGTCTGTCGTAACTCCACTGAAATCTCCATGATAAGCAAGCGTTCACACAATATAAATGTATTACATATGAGAAATATCGATTTTGTATAAAACTACCATACGATTGATGTGAACTTAGCTATACATGCCAGTTATGACAGACGGTGCTATTTCAGGCCCTGTAGAGATTTAGTGAAATGCCCAAACTTTTTTATTTTGCTACTTTGCCATTTTGAATTTACACATTTATAATATTTGTGCTATTGCTACAATTTGTGTTATTGACTTTAAAGTAATACAAAAAGACTATTGTGATTATTATTATTTATTATTATTAATAAGATTATTGCGGGAGTATTTTTGTATTTTCAAAATACTAATTACTTGTATTTTATTTAAATACATTTTTCAAATCAGTATTTTGTATTTTATTTAAATACATTTCATGAGCCAGTATTTGTATTTTGTAACAAAATAGTTTTTGATGTATTTGTGCCCACCTCTGCCCTTAGCTCCCCAGCTCCTGAAAGAGGAAGTTCGGAGGCGTCTCAGGAACATAGAATTACCATGTGATTACAATTTGCTTCACAGTTGCATTAACCATGAAAATGCTTTGCTCACAACAGGATTCAGTAACTCTATAACTTTGCACTGTTATCATGCTTCTTAACAAAAAACATTGGTGTTGGGAAGATTTTGAGCCAGACCACATCTCACAAACATTCTCATGCTGGCTCCCTGTTCACAACTAAATTCATCTAAACTGAATCTCATTAATGTTTTAAAACATTTCTTATTTCTGCTTATTACATATATTTCTGTCTCTCTCTCTTACACACACAGTTCGATCCATAGACTGTAAAAAAGGTTCGATCACACCAGCTGCTCATTTGAATTTAAAGGGCTAGAAACAAAACGGTGCCTTTTTGCTAACCCTCAAAAAATGACAACTTTTATATGCTACATCTGTCTGGTATTTTGAGCTATAACTTCACAGACACACTCTTGGGACATGAGAGATGTATTTTACATCTTGTGAAAGGGCATTAAACCACCCTTTTAATAGAACTGGGGCCGTATTCACAAAGAATTTTATCTTACCACTAAAATGAGTACTCCTAAATCGCACTAAAATATAGACTCTTATAGCTAAGAGTCTTCTCTTAAAAGTTATTCACAATGCCTTTCAGACCTACTCTTAGTAAGGAAAAAATGACAACTCCTAAACTAAGAGTGATGCTGCGTTCAAATGCTATGGTAATTTAGTAAATACCAAAATCCGACATGGAAAATGCACATGAACACCCCCTCATGTGGTATTGTCCACTGGGCAACTCGTAGAATATTTTGATGCACGAGTTGCCGAGATGAGATAACCTTTGAACTTTTCAAAATGGCAAGAGCAACGCGAGAGTCGTGAATGGTAAAAATATGTACTAGGCCCATTTATGGTCTAGATAGAAAATATACAGCATATTATTTGCCGTTTGAGTTTTTATAAGTCATTTTCTTGCTGTTGTAGATGACTTAAGCAATCTAAAATAGTTTTAGCTTAATAAAAGGTCTGGATCTCCATCTTTTTACCAGATTACGACAACAAAAGCACTTGAATGCAACACACTGGTAAATACCACTTCACAAGTGGAAAATATCCTATTTTCCATAGCACGTGAACGCAGCATGAGTCTTCGTTGCTATAGATGACGTCAATTCTCATGCACAAGCTTTCTCGCAATGATCACGGTGATTGGTTGTTAGATGACAGGGCCATCATGGAATATAACAAAACGCAACAAATCATGGAATTACGACATCTAAATATGTCTGTGTCCTACACAAAATAATAATAGTAATGTCATCGAAATGCATATATAATGACATGTTTGTGCAGGCCCCAGTGAAGTGTAATTCTAAAAACGCAGAGAGAGAGAAAGTTTGTTATTTTAAATCTAGGCGTGCGGTATGCATGCTTGTTTTTCCAAGCGTGTCCTTATGGAACGTAGGTCACGTGACAAGAACCAACTGGAACGCAACTGCCCTAGCGCTTTGGGAAAGGAGAAACGCGGCGTGCCTTGCGTTTTTAGGCGCTATACTGTATGTGAATGGTGCCTAATACCCTAATGAAAACCTCCACTTGCCTAATATAATAATGAAAAAATTACACTTGCATTAACACTTGCTTGGTTAATTGACATCCTAAATAGACTACTTAAAGCAAGGAAATGTTGCTATTGAAGTAATGTAATAGTTGAATGACGGTGGTGGATTATGAACTCGCCAAAATGGAAAAGAAAGCCCAACTGGACGCATGATCGGTACTGCTGCTGACCCAGTGCTGAAACAACAACAACAACAACAACAACAACATAATAAAAGGGAAATTCGGCACTGGGATATCAAGCAAAACGAAGCGTGAGATATGGGAGAGGATTTGTTTGCAGATCAATGCAGCTTTCCCGCTGTTTCGCTGACCCCGGACGACTGAGAGAGGCGGTGGTATGCGTTACAATCCTTTGTGAATAGGTCTTAGGAGTCCTCTCGACTTCTTTTAAGCTGTCCCAGACTTAGGTGCTACTTTTAGGGCTAAAATGCTTTGTGAATTAGTGAAAAAAGTCCTAAGTCCTAGGAGTCCTAAAGTTAGGAGTGACACACCCATTATTTTTAGGAGTTGCTCCTAAATTCGCCAGTTAGGAGCTACTTTTAGCCTTAAAATTCTTTGTGAATACGGCCCCAAATAGCTATCCGATCTGAGAAAAAGCATTAAGTGGTCAGGTGTAAATACACCAAATATTTTTTAATTACTTAAATAAATAATGTCTGTTTACCTGTGGCAGTTGTTTTCATGAGTTCACACTTACAAATGATAGAATAAAGTAAATTAGTAAAATAAGTATATTTGCCATGCTGTCCGAGGGGAGCCTCCGAGCTTGGAATTTAGCCCAAACCTATACTGTAAGGAACTCTGGGCGGGTCTGATCGAGGGGAATTTGCATATCATAATTAATAATTGATAATTAATAATTATTCATACAGATTTGGATCAGCCCAGTCTTACATGTTAATAGAATCTCCCGTTTAGGAAGGCTTGTATCGAGTCTACCTGTTTGTATACGTGTCTCTGCAATTAACCACAAATTAATTGTAATGGATTGCACAGACCACGTTTTACAAGACAAGTAAAATTAATTATCTCAATTCATTTATAGAGTTTTGAAATCAAATTCCCTGGCCACAAGAATCTAATCCTCCAACTCTATAAAGCATACCCTTTTGGTATGTCTAGTTCTGTAAAGCTTGCAGCGTTCGCTCAACACTTCAGGGACTTTATCAGGAGCAACTCAGTAAATCAGTCGAGATGAATATATTAATTTAATTAGGTAACTATAGCATTCAATAAGGCAACTAAGTAAGCATTTACTACGTCACAATGATACATGTATATACAAACATTAAACACAAACTAAGACGACGCAGGGCGTTAGACGATAAGTGAGTTGGAGAGAGAGAGAGTGAGGGTGAGAGAGAGGGAGTTACAGTCACCAAACAGTCAATTAATCTTTCTGAACACCATGAAAACACTTTCTTTATGCTTCTGAGAAGCTCTAAAAGAAGGTAACGTTATACTTGCACAACATGTTTGGTCTGTGTGTGCATCGCGGACTCGTGGCCAGGCCCGGTTGGGCCGCACGTTGAATGGAGAAGCTCTCCTGTGTGCGCGCGTTCCGTGAGAGCGCGTGAGCGCGTCCGTCCTGGCGCGTGCATGGTTGGTTGCGTGCACGTGGCTTCCTTTTCCGTGGGAAGTCGCGTGGCGTTCGTTGGCATTCGGCGCGAATGTTTGAAAGGCTTAAAAGTCTTTAAGGTGACGTTACCCGATGAAATAGTTCGGCAAAGTCCGCTTCTTTTCCTGGGAGGCGAACTTGACAGTCCACTTGGGGAAAAGATGAACTTTTAGATGAACAAAGGAAAGATCCTGGGTTGGATCGCATCTCCGTGGTGAGATGACGAGAGTTCACATGTTTCTCTGAGCAGGTCAGGATTGGAAGGGGAAGGGCGGAGCTGGCGTGCCGCTTTTATCCCCTTGGTGAAATCCATCCCCTTCCTGTTGGCTTGAGCCAATCGGGGAGATGGATGTTGCAGCGGGAAAATCTTAATTTATTGTTCTTTGTTCCCTGAAAGGGATGCACGTGGGCATGTGAGGGGGGTTGGTTCAGTGAGAGCTGATAATGAAAACAGTTTGATTTTCATTGGCAGTAAAACATATTAGAAATACACTTTACTTTATACCTCTATGCATATTCAGGTGTTTCACTTCATAAGCATCCTAGAGGTACCAAACATGAAATTAGAGAAGAAACACAGTGATATTTACAATGCATAAGGATTTTTCTTTTTCCCTTATGCTGTAATAAATGTTATTTCACGGAGACACTGGAAACACACATGCATAGAAACACATTGAATATATTTTGTTAAATATCTTCCAAACACAAAAAGGAATGACAATCTC
>JAQIUQ010000816.1:7500-68564 GCA_030378365.1 Hybognathus amarus | reverse complement strand
TACTTGGTTCAGGTTAGTATTGCTCTCTGGATTCTGATAGAGGGCCATGGGACTTAGATCTGAGTGCAAAAATGGAGGCTCTAGACCCTTCCAGAGCTGAGATATTTAGATATTTATAATGGCATACAAGCTGAGATATTGAGATATTTACAATGGCATAAATGCTACGTGAAATCTCAATATCTCAGCTCTGAAGGTGTAGAGCCTCCATTTTTGCACTCAGATCTAAGTCACATGGCCCTCTATCAGAATCCAGAGTTTCAAGAAAATCAAAATTTTGACCCGAAAAAAAAACGACAGTGGTACCCCTACGTGTTTTTTTTCGGGTCAAAATTTTGATTTTCTTGAAACTCTGGATTCTGATAGAGGGCCATGTGACTTAGATCTGAGTGCAAAAATGGAGGCTCTAGACCCTTCCAGAGCTGAGATATTGAGATTTCACGTAGCATTTATGCCATTGTAAATATCTCAATATCTCAGCTCTGTATGCATTTATAAATATCTAAATATCTCAGCTCTGGAAGGGTCTAGAGCCTCCATTTTTGCACTCAGATCTAAGTCCCATGGCCCTCTATCAGAATCCAGAGTTTCAAGAAAATCAAAATTTTGACCCGAAAAAAAAACGACAGTGGTACCCCTTACGTTTTTTTTTCGGGTCAAAATTTTGATTTTCTTGAAACTCTGGATTCTGATAGAGGGCCATGGGACTTAGATCTGAGTGCAAAAATGGAGGCTCTAGACCCTTCCAGAGCTGAGATATTTAGATATTTATAATGGCATACAGAGCTGAGATATTGAGATATTTACAATGGCATAAATGCTACGTGAATATCTCAATATCTCAGCTCTGGAAGGTCTGAGCCTCCATTTTTGCACTCAGATCTAAGTCCCATGGCCCTCTATCAGAATCCAGAGTTTCAGAGAAAATCAAAATTTTGACCCAAAAAAAAAACGTACAGGGGTACCACTGTCGTTTTTTTTTCGAGGTAGAAATTTTTGATTTTCTTGAAACTCTGGATTCTGATAGAGGGCCATGTGACTTAGATCTGAGTGCAAAAATGGAGGCTCTCAGACCCTTCCAGAGCTGAGATATTGAGAATTTCACGTAGCATTTATGCCATTGTAAATATCTCAATATCTCAGCTCTGTATGCCATTATAAATATCTAAATATCTCAGCTCTGGAAGGGTCTAGAGCCTCCATTTTTGCACTCAGATCTAAGTCCCATGGCCCTCTATCAGGAATCCAGAGTTTCAAGAAAATCAAAATTTTGACCCGAAAAAAAAAACGTACAGTGGTACCACTGTACGTTTTTTTTTCGAGGTCAGAGTTTTGATTTTCTTGAAACTCTGGATTCTGATAGAGGGCCATGGGACTTAGATCTGAGTGCAAAAATGGAGGCTCTAGACCCTTCCAGAGCTGAGATATTGAGATATTTATAATGGCATACAGAGCTGAGATATTGAGATATTTACAATGGCATAAATGCTACAGTGAGATCTCAATATCTCAGCTCTGGAAGGGTCTAGAGCCTCCATTTTTGCACTCAGATCTAAGTCACATGGCCCTCTATCAGAATCCAGAGTTTCAAGAAAATCAAAATTTTGACCCGAAAAAAAAACGACAGTGGTACCTCTGCATTTTTCGGGTCAAAATTTTGATTTTCTTGAAACTCTGGATTCTGATAGAGGGCCATGTGACTTAGATCTAGAGTGCAAAAATGGAGGCTCTAGACCCTTCCAGAGCTGAGATATTGAGATTTCACGTAGCATTTATGCCATTGTAAATATCTCAATATCTCAGCTCTGTATGCCATTATAAATATCTAAATATCTCAGCTCTGGAAGGGTCTAGAGCCTCCATTTGCACTCAGATCTAAGTCCCATGGCCCTCTATCAGAATCCAGAGTTTCAAGAAAATCAAAATTTTGACCCGAAAAAAAAACGTAAGGGGTACCACTGTCGTTTTTTTTTCGGGTCAAAATTTTGATTTTCTTGAAACTCTGGATTCTGATAGAGGGCCATGGGACTTAGATCTGAGTGCAAAAATGGAGGCTCTAGACCCTTCCAGAGCTGAGATATTTAGATATTTATAATGGCATACAGAGCTGAGATATTGAGATATTTACAATGGCATAAATGCTACGTGAAATCTCAATATCTCAGCTCTGGAAGGTGCTGAGCCTCCATTTTTGCACTCAGATCTAAGTCCCATGGCCCTCTATGCAGAATCCAGAGTTTCAAGAAAATCAAAATTTTGACCCGGAAAAAAAACGTAAGGGGTACCACTGTCGATTTTTTTTCGGGTCAAAGTTTTGATTTTCTTGAAACTCTGGATTCTGATAGAGGGCCATGGGACTTAGATCTGAGTGCAAAAATGGAGGCTCTAGACCCTTCCAGAGCTGAGATATTTAGATATTTATAATGGCATACAGAGCTGAGTATTGAGATATTTACAATGGCATAAATGCTACGTGAAATCTCAATATCTCAGCTCTGGAAGGTATTAGAGCCTCCATTTTTGCACTCAGATCTAAGTCACATGGCCCTCTATCAGAATCCAGAGTTTCAAGAAAATCAAAATTTTGACCCGAAAAAAAAACGACAGTGGTACCCCTTACGTTTTTTTTTCGGGTAGAAATTTTGATTTTCTTGAAACTCTGGATTCTGATAGAGGGCCATGGGACTTAGATCTGAGTGCAAAAATGGAGGCTCTAGACCCTTCCAGAGCTGAGATATTGAGATTTCACGTAGCATTTATGCCATTGTAAATATCTCAATATCTCAGCTCTGTATGCCATTATAAATATCTCAAATATCTCAGCTCTGGAAGGGTCTAGAGCCTCCATTTTTGCACTCAGATCTAAGTCCCATGGCCCTCTATCAGAATCCAGAGTTTACAAGAAAATCAAAATTTTGACCCGAAAAAAAAACGTAAGGGGTACCACTGTCGTTTTTTTTTCGGGTGGAGTTTGATTTTCTTGAAACTCTGGATTCTGATAGAGGGCCATGGGACTTAGATCTGAGTGCAAAAATGGAGGCTCTAGACCCTTCCAGAGCTGAGATATTTAGATATTTATAATGGCATACAGAGCTGAGATATTGAGATATTTACAATGGCATAAATGCTACGTGAAATCTCAATATCTCAGCTCTGGAAGGTCTTAGAGCCTCCATTTTTGCACTCAGATCTAAGTCACATGGCCCTCTATCAGGAATCCAGAGTTTCAAGAAAATCAAAATTTTGACCCGAAAAAAAAACGTAAGGGGTACCACTGTCGTTTTCGGGGTCAAAATTTTGATTTTCTTGAAACTCTGAATTCTGATAGAGGGCCATGGGACTTAGATCTGAGTGCAAAAATGGAGGCTCTAGACCCTTCCAGAGCTGAGATATTTAGATATTTATAATGGCATACAGAGCTGAGATATTGAGATATTTACAATGGCATAAATGCTACGTGAAATCTCAATATCTCAGCTCTGGAAGGTCTAGAGCCTCCATTTTTGCACTCAGATCTAAGTCCCATGGCCCTCTATCAGAATCCAGAGTTTCAAGAAAATCAAAATTTTGACCCGAAAAAAAAACGTACAGGGGTACCACTGTCGTTTTTTTTTCAGGGTCAGAAATTTTGATTTTCTTGAAACTCTGGATTCTGATAGAGGGCCATGTGACTTAGATCTGAGTGCAAAAATGGAGGCTCTAGACCCTTCCAGAGCTGAGATATTGAGATTTCACGTAGCATTTATGCCATTGTAAATATCTCAATATCTCAGCTCTGTATGCCATTATAAATATCTAAATATCTCAGCTCTGGAAGGGTCTAGAGCCTCCATTTTTGCACTCAGATCTAAGTCCCATGGCCCTCTATCAGAATCCAGAGTTTCAAGAAAATCAAAATTTTGACCCAAAAAAAACGTAAGGGGTACCACTGTCGTTTTTTTTTCGGGTCAAAATTTTGATTTTCTTGAAACTCTGGATTCTGATAGAGGGCCATGGGACTTAGATCTGAGTGCAAAAATGGAGGCTCTAGACCCTTCCAGAGCTGAGATATTTAGATATTTATAATGGCATACAGAGCTGAGATATTGAGATATTTACAATGGCATAAATGCTACGTGAAATCTCAATATCTCAGCTCTGGAAGGTATTAGAGCCTCCATTTTTGCACTCAGATCTAAGTCACATGGCCCTCTATAGAATCCAAGTTTCAGAGAAAATCAAAATTTTGACCCGAAAAAAAAACGTACAGTGGTACCACTGTCGTTTTTCGGGTCAAAATTTTGATTTTCTTGAAACTCTGGATTCTGATAGAGGGCCATGGGACTTAGATCTGAGTGCAAAAATGGAGGCTCTAGACCCTTCCAGAGCTGAGATATTTAGATATTTATAATGGCATACAGAGCTGAGATATTGAGATATTTACAATGGCATAAATGCTACGTGAAATCTCAATATCTCAGCTCTGGAAGGTGCTAGAGCCTCCATTTTTGCACTCAGATCTAAGTCACATGGCCCTCTATCAGAATCCAGAGTTTCAAGAAAATCAAAATTTTGACCCGAAAAAAAAACGTAAGGGGTACCACTGTGATTTTTTTTCGGGGTAGAAGTTTTGATTTTCTTGAAACTCTGGATATCTGATAGAGGGCCATGGGACTTAGATCTGAGTGCAAAAATGGAGGCTCTAGACCCTTCCAGAGCTGAGATATTGAGATCTCACGTAGCATTTATGCCATTGTAAATATCTCAATATCTCAGCTCTGTATGCCATTATAAATATCTAAATATCTCAGCTCTGGAAGGGTCTAGAGCCTCCATTTTTGCACTCAGATCTAAGTCCCATGGCCCTCTATCAGAATCCAGAGTTTCAAGAAAATCAAAATTTTGACCCGAAAAAAAAACGTACAGTGGTACCCCTGTCGTTTTTTTTTTCGAGTCAAAATTTTGATTTTCTTGAAACTCTGGATTCTGATAGAGGGCCATGTGACTTAGATCTGAGTGCAAAAATGGAGGCTCTAGACCCTTCCAGAGCTGAGATATTGAGATATTTATAATGGCATACAGAGCTGAGATATTGAGATATTTACAATGGCATAAATGCTACGTGAAATCTCAATATCTCAGCTCTGGAAGGTGTCTAGAGCCTCCATTTTTGCACTCAGATCTAAGTCCCATGGCCCTCTATCAGAATCCAGAGTTTCAGAGAAAATCAAAATTTTGACCCGAAAAAAAAAACGTAAGGGTTACCACTGTCGTTTTTTTTCGAGGATCAAAATTTTGATTTTCTTGAAACTCTGGATTCTGATAGAGGGCCATGTGACTTAGATCTGAGTGCAAAAATGGAGGCTCTAGACCCTTCCAGAGCTGAGATATTGAGATTTCACATAGCATTTATGCCATTGTAGATATCTGAGATATCTACAGCTGGCATATATGCTATATGAATATCTAAATATCTCAGCTCTGGAAGGGTCTAGAGCCTCCATTTTTGCACTCAGATCTAAGTCACATGGCCCTCTATCAGAATCCAGAGTTTCAAGAAAATCAAAATTTTGACCCGAAAAAAAAACGTACAGTGGTACCCCTTACGTTTTTTTTTTCGGGTCAAAATTTTGATTTTCTTGAAACTCTGGATTCTGATAGAGGGCCATGGGACTTAGATCTGAGTGCAAAAATGGAGGCTCTAGACCCTTCCAGAGCTGAGATATTTAGATATTTATAATGGCATACAGAGCTGAGATATTGAGATATTTACAATGGCATAAATGCTACGTGAAATCTCAATATCTCAGCTCTGGAAAGGTCTAGAGCCTCCATTTTTGCACTCAGATCTAAGTCACATGGCCCTCTATCAGAATCCAGAGTTTCAAGAAAATCAAAATTTTGACCCGAAAAAAAAAACGTACAGTGGTACCACTGTACGTTTTTTTTTCGGGGTCAAAATTTTGATTTTCTTGAAACTCTGGATTCTGATAGAGGGCCATGGGACTTAGATCTGAGTGCAAAAATGGAGGCTCTAGACCCTTCCAGAGCTGAGATATTTAGATATTTATAATGGCATACAGAGCTGAGATATTGAGATATTTACAATGGCATAAATGCTACGTGAAATCTCAATATCTCAGCTCTGGAAGGTATTAGAGCCTCCATTTTTGCACTCAGATCTAAGTCACATGGCCCTCTATCGGAATCCAGAGTTTCAAGAAAATCAAAATTTTGACCCAAAAAAAAACGACAGTGGTACCCCTTACGTTTTTTTTTTCGGGTCAAAATTTTGATTTTCTTGAAACTCTGGATTCTGATAGAGGGCCATGGGACTTAGATCTGAGTGCAAAAATGGAGGCTCTAGACCCTTCCAGAGCTGAGATATTTAGATATTTATAATGGCATACAGAGCTGAGATATTGAGATATTTACAATGGCATAAATGCTACGTGAGATCTCAATATCTCAGCTCTGGAAGGTATTGAGGCCTCCATTTTTGCACTCAGATCTAAGTCACATGGCCCTCTATCAGAATCCAGAGTTTCAAGAAAATCAAAATTTTGACCCGAAAAAAAAAACGACAGTGGTACCCCTTCGATTTTTTTCGGGGTCAAAATTTTGATTTTCTTGAAACTCTGGATTCTGATAGAGGGCCATGGGACTTAGATCTGAGTGCAAAAATGGAGGCTCTAGACCCTTCCAGAGCTGAGATATTTAGATATTTATAATGGCATACAGAGCTGAGATATTGAGATATTTACAATGGCATAAATGCTACGTGAAATCTCAATATCTCAGCTCTGGAAGGTGTCTAGAGCCTCCATTTTTGCACTCAGATCTAAGTCACATGGCCCTCTATCAGAATCCAGAGTTTCAAGAAAATCAAAATTTTGACCCGAAAAAAAAACGTAAGGGGTACCACTGTACGTTTTTTTTCGGGTCAGAAATTTTGATTTCTTGAAACTCTGGATTCTGATAGAGGGCCATGTGACTTAGATCTGAGTGCAAAAATGGAGGCTCTAGACCCTTCCAGAGCTGAGATATTGAGAATCTCACGTAGCATTTATGCCATTGTAAATATCTCAATATCTCAGCTCTGTATGCCATTATAAATATCTAAATATCTCAGCTCTGGAAGGGTCTAGAGCCTCCATTTTTGCACTCAGATCTAAGTCCCATGGCCCTCTATCAGAATCCCAGAGTTTCAAGAAAATCAAAATTTTGACCCGAAAAAAAAACGTAAGGGGTACCACTGTCGTTTTTTTTTCGGGTCAAAATTTTGATTTTCTTGAAACTCTGGATTCTGATAGAGGGCCATGGGACTTAGATCTGAGTGCAAAAATGGAGGCTCTAGACCCTTCCAGAGCTGAGATATTTAGATATTTATAATGGCATACAGAGCTGAGATATTGAGATATTTACAATGGCATAAATGCTACGTGAAATCTCAATATCTCAGCTCTGGAAGGGTCTAGAGCCTCCATTTTTGCACTCAGATCTAAGTCACATGGCCCTCTATCAGAATCCAGAGTTTCAAGAAAATCAAAATTTTGACCCGAAAAAAAACGACAGTGGTACCCCTGTCGTTTTTCGGGTCAAAATTTTGATTTTCTTGAAACTCTGGATTCTGATAGAGGGCCATGGGACTTAGATCTGAGTGCAAAAATGGAGGCTCTAGACCCTTCCAGAGCTGAGATATTTAGATATTTATAATGGCATACAGAGCTGAGATATTGAGATATTTACAATGGCATAAATGCTACGTGAAATCTCAATATCTCAGCTCTGGAAGGTATTGAGCCTCCATTTTTGCACTCAGATCTAAGTCACATGGCCCTCTATCAGAATCCAGAGTTTCAAGAAAATCAAAATTTTGACCCGAAAAAAAAACGACAGTGGTACCACTGTACGTTTTTTTTTCGGGTCAAAATTTTGATTTTCTTGAAACTCTGGATTCTGATAGAGGGCCATGGGACTTAGATCTGAGTGCAAAAATGGAGGCTCTAGACCCTTCCAGAGCTGAGATATTGAGATATTCATAGTAGCATTTATGCCATTGTAGATATCTCAGATATTTCAATGGCATATATGCTATTGTGAATATCTAAATATCTCAGCTCTGGAAGGGTCTAGAGCCTCCATTTTTGCACTCAGATCTAAGTCCCATGGCCCTCTATCAGAATCCAGAGTTTCAAGAAAATCAAAATTTTGACCCGAAAAAAAAACGTACAGGGGTACCACTGTACGTTTTTTTTCAGGGTCAAAATTTTGATTTTCTTGAAACTCTGGATTCTGATAGAGGGCCATGGGACTTAGATCTGAGTGCAAAAATGGAGGCTCTAGACCCTTCCAGAGCTGAGATATTTAGATATTTATAATGGCATACAGAGCTGAGATATTGAGATATTTACAATGGCATAAATGCTACGTGAAATCTCAATATCTCAGCTCTGGAAGGTCTGAGCCTCCATTTTTGCACTCAGATCTAAGTCCCATGGCCCTCTATCAGAATCCAGAGTTTCAAGAAAATCAAAATTTTGACCCGAAAAAAAAACGACAGTGGTACCCCTTACGTTTTTTTTTCGGGTGGAAGTTTTGATTTTCTTGAAACTCTGGATTCTGATAGAGGGCCATGGGACTTAGATCTGAGTGCAAAAATGGAGGCTCTAGACCCTTCCAGAGCTGAGATATTTAGATATTTATAATGGCATACAGAGCTGAGATATTGAGATATTTACAATGGCATAAATGCTACGTGAAATCTCAATATCTCAGCTCTGAAGGTGTGAGAGCCTCCATTTTTGCACTCAGATCTAAGTCACATGGCCCTCTATCAGAATCCAGAGTTTCAAGAAAATCAAAATTTTGACCCGAAAAAAAAAACGTACAGTGGTACCACTGTCGTTTTTTTTTCGGGTCAAAATTTTGATTTTCTTGAAACTCTGGATTCTGATAGAGGGCCATGGGACTTAGATCTGAGTGCAAAAATGGAGGCTCTAGACCCTTCCAGAGCTGAGATATTTAGATATTTATAATGGCATACAGAGCTGAGATATTGAGATATTTACAATGGCATAAATGCTACGTGAAATCTCAATATCTCAGCTCTGAAGGTGTCTAGAGCCTCCATTTTTGCACTCAGATCTAAGTCACATGGCCCTCTATCAGAATCCAGAGTTTCAAGAAAATCAAAATTTTGACCCGAAAAAAAACGTAAGGGGTACCACTGTCGTTTTTTTTCGGGTCAAAATTTTGATTTTCTTGAAACTCTGGATTCTGATAGAGGGCCATGGGACTTAGATCTAGAGTGCAAAAATGGAGGCTCTAGACCCTTCCAGAGCTGAGATATTTAGATATTTATAATGGCATACAGAGCTGAGATATTGAGATATTTACAATGGCATAAATGCTACGTGAAATCTCAATATCTCAGCTCTGGAAGGGTCTAGAGCCTCCATTTTTGCACTCAGATCTAAGTCACATGGCCCTCTATCAGAATCCAGAGTTTCAAGAAAATCAAAATTTTGACCCGAAAAAAAACGTAAGGGGTACCACTGTACGTTTTTTTTTTCGGGTCAAAATTTTAGATTTTCTTGAAACTCTGGATTCTGATAGAGGGCCATGGGACTTAGATCTGAGTGCAAAAATGGAGGCTCTAGACCCTTCCAGAGCTGAGATATTTAGATATTTATAATGGCATACAGAGCTGAGATATTGAGATATTTACAATGGCATAAATGCTACGTGAAATCTCAATATCTCAGCTCTGGAAGGTGCTGAGCCTCCATTTTTGCACTCAGATCTATAGTCACATGGCCCTCTATCAGGAATCCAGAGTTTCAAGAAAATCAAAATTTTGACCCGAAAAAAAAACGACAGTGGTACCCCTTGAGTTTTTTTTTTTTCGGGTCAAAATTTTAGATTTTCTTGAAACTCTGGATTCTGATAGAGGGCCATGGGACTTAGATCTGAGTGCAAAAATGGAGGCTCTAGACCCTTCCAGAGCTGAGATATTTGAGATATTTATAATGGCATACAGAGCTGAGATATTGAGATATTTACAATGGCATAAATGCTACGTGAAATCTCAATATCTCAGCTCTGGAAGGTCTAGAGCCTCCATTTTTGCACTCAGATGTAAGTCCCATGGCCCTCTATCAGAATCCAGAGTTTCAAGAAAATCAAAATTTTGACCCGAAAAAAAAAACGTACAGGGGTACCACTGTACGTTTTTTTTCGGATTGGAATTTTGATTTTCTTGAAACTCTGGATTCTGATAGAGGGCCATGGGACTTAGATCTGAGTGCAAAAATGGAGGCTCTAGACCCTTCCAGAGCTGAGATATTGAGATATTTGTAATGGCATAAATGCTACGTAGATTCTCAATATCTCAGCTCTGGAAGGTCTGAGACTCCATTTGGCACTCAGGTCTAAGTCTCATGGCCCTCTGTGCAGAATCCAGAGTTTGTGAAGAAACTAATTTTTCACCCTGAAAAAAAAAATTAAAGGGGTACCACTGTCGTTTTTTTGGGGGGTTCGAAATTTTGAGTTCTCTCTGATCTATTGAAACTCTGGATTCTGATAGAGGGCCATGAGACTTAGACCTGAGTGCAAAAATGGAGTCTCTAGACACTTCGTGAGCTGAGATATGGAGATCCCACATAGCATTTATGCCATTATATGTCCAACACTTTCCCTTACAAAAAAAAAGGGGGGGCCAACGTGTTACATAAATCTCCTGAAACTGCCTGAAGATCGGTTATAACGGCACACAACACACACATTTAGAGGCTTAAATAACTGGGAATGTTAAAGGATGTATAGGCCAAACCAGGTGTTATCAGAATCCCGATATTGACACGGATACATCACAACATGTCTTCATATTAGGGACTGAAGTTGAGTGTTGGCAGTCAGGTGCTGGAGGAGTGGAGGAACGGATGTGAAGAGGACACAATCAGCGCCAACACGCACTAGTCCACATAAACACTGCTGGGCTTATTACACACAGCACTGATCTGGCACTGCACTACTGTGTACTAGACCAGACAGCAGGTGCACACACACACACACACACACACACAACACACAAACACACCGCAGTCAGTGTGTGAATCTCATCAAAACCAGATCCTGGTCACACTTCACCCCAAAATATAAAGCAGGAAATATAAAGACTTAGACCTGAGTGCCAAAATGGAGGCTCTAGACCCTTCCAGAGCTGAGATATTGAGATATTTGTAATGGCATTAATGCTATTATAAATATCTCAATATCTCAGCTCTGGAAGGGTCTAGAGACTCCATTTTGGCACTCAGGTCTAAGTCTCATGGCCCTCTATCAGAATCCAGAGTTTCAAGAAGATCAGAGAAACTCAAAATTTTTCCACCCCCAAAAAACGACAGTGGTATCCACTGTTGTTTTGTTTTTGGGGGTGAAAAATTTGAGTTTCTCTGTCTTAAAACTCTGGATTCTGATAGAGGGCCATGAGACTTAGACCTGAGTGCCAAAATGGAGTCTCTAGGCCCTTCCAGAGCTGTAGAATATTGAGATATTATGTAATGCATTTAATGCCATTACAAATATCTCAATACTCAGCTCTGGAAGGGTCTGAGACTCCATTTTGGCACTCAGGTCTAAGTCTCATGGCCCTCTATCAGAATCCAGAGTTTGGAGAAACTTAATTTTTCACCCCGAAAAAAAAACAAAAGGGGTACCACTGTCGTTTGAGATATTTGTAATGGCATAAATGCTACGGATATCTGTAGGAGAGACCACATAAAACATATGGCGGTAGATGTGTCTGTGATGAATTTAGATTATACAAGTGATTATATATATTAATAACTGATACCTCTTGGGGAATGTTGAGTATGAATGTGTCAGTTGACTAAGAAATCAGCAAAATAGCACTTCCTACAAGACAGACTGAGCAAAGACAACTGGTGTTATTACAGATCTCACTGTGATTCACCACAGAACAGTCTTTATTAGGTAAAAAATCATCAAACACAACACGTGAACATTTAGAAAATAATAAAAATCTGCACAAATAAATAAACTCAGATTGTAGTTTTAGTTTGACACAGATGATCATGTGATCGGGGCATCTCGTTACCTCGTTCTAATGATCTCCTGAGTGGCTAAACGAATGATCTCATTGAAATCAAACTGAATGTATTTCCTCCAGTATCTGCGGTCGCGCCCGTACACCTGCGCTGGAAAACACGGACTTCCTGCAGGAGACAAGCACACGCTGAATTATTCGCAAATAAAACCAGTGCAATATTCACAAGAAATATTATGGGATAAATCTGGATATAAAAAGTCTAAACACACCTGTTTTGTTTTTGTGACATTAAAGGAGTAGTTCACTTTAAAAAAAAAACTTTTGCTGATAATTTACTCACCCCCATGTCATCCAAGATGTCCATGTCTTTCTTTCTTCAGTCGAAAAGAAATGAAGGTTTTTGATGAAAACATTCCAGGATTTTTCTCCATATAATGGACTTCAATGGGAACCAAATGGTTCAAGGTCCAAAAGACAGTTTCAGTACAAACTGCGAACTGTTCAGAAGGGCTTTAAACGATTCCAGACGATGAATAAGGGTCTTATCAAGCGAAACGATCGCTCATTTAATAAATAAATAACAAAGTTTAAGTTTTATAAGCTTCAAATCCTCGTCTTGCTCTGTTCTGTGACAAGTTCGTGACTCTCCTGTTCGAACTCGTTCATCGAAATGAACGAATCTTTTTCGGAGTCAATTCGCTTCGTTTGTTGAATGAACCAAATGACTCGGAAAAAGATTAGTTCATTTTGATAAACAAGTTCGAACAGGAGAGTCACAAACGTGCGTCACAGAACAGACCAAGGCGAGCATTTGAGCTTATAAAACTTAAACTTTGTTATTTATTTATTAAATGAGCGATCGTTTCAGCTTGAAGACCCTTATTCATGCACTGAAGACCCTTATTTTGCACTGAAAGTGTCTTTTGGACCTTGAACTGTTTGGTTCCCATTGAAATGCATTATACAGAGAAAAATCCTGGAATGTTTTCATCAAAAACCTTAATTTCTTTTCGACTGAAGAAAGAATGACATGGGGTGAGTAAATTATGAGCGTTTTGCAAAAGTAAACTACTCCTTTAAAAATGAAACGAAAACATATTTTTGCACCTTTCAATGTAAAAAAGATAACCCATGTTTGCAATGCCACTGAAAAACAAAGTGACATTTCAGAGAAAAAAAATCTTTTCACTGCAGAAGTGGCACAGATGCTGCATTTATATTATTTAATGATTAATCAAGCTGCTAGTTTTCTAAAAAAAATTTAAACAACAATTACGATATTATCATTGACTGCATATATCACACACCCCTGGTTGAGAAAATATGGGAAGTAAAACCCACCAATGCCGTGGAATATTCTGGCCACGGCTTAACCGGAGAACTTCTCGTCGCTGCGACTGCACAGGAAACCTCTGATGTCAGCACAGATCTGACCCTCCCAGTCCCTCATCTGACGACACAACACAACCAACATCAGCATTCACACCTCAGGATTCAGATACAACACATCATAAACATCTGCTCAAGATGAAACACACCTTGCATTTGTTGAGCTCGTCCTCTTCATCCTCTTCCTCCTGATAGTGTTTGCTCAGGTCCAGGTTTCTCCTCTTGTCAAAGTAATCGCGCAGCAGCTCTTTGAGATCGTGACTCCTGCTCTCCTCAAGGTCATCCATACACAGACTGCAGTTACGGTACACAACACTACACACACACACACACATACAGGAAGAGATATTAAAGATGATGCCATTCCCTCAAGTCAAATGTCAGTGCATGTAAAAGACCAATCACATTGTTCTTTTACATGTTCAAAAGTTTGGTTTCTGCTGTTCTTATAAACGGTGGCACTTTAAAACTGCTATAATTCTGCTGGATTAATGATCACGTTTTCATTTATGAATGATCACGTTTCCTTTCCACCTGCGGAAGGCTTTGAAGCAGGTTTTGAGCTGGTACAGCTTAGTCCTCTCCTGCGCCATCACTCTCCCGTGCAGAAACGCTCCGAACCGCGTCCAGCTCATCCGGCGTCAGGTCACCGTACGAGCGGAAGTAGAAGGACAGCGCCGAGAACTCCACGTGAACACCACTCCTGCCTGTGCCTCCGGTACGACCCTAGGAGACCACGTCACACAGCGTCAGACAATACAACAGGAATACTGCAATACTAAAAATAGAACAGAAAAACATTATAGAATAGAGTCAAATAGAATAAAACAGAAAGGCAGAATCGTGCCTTTAGAGTGATTCAATTAGAGTGATTCAGAAATAGAATCACTTTAATAGAATAGCATAACAATAGAATAGAATAAAGAAAAAAAATAGAACAGAATAGAGCAAAATAAAATTGAACAGAAAATGGTAACAAATATAACAAAGAACAAAGCATAAAATAGAATACAACAAAGTAAAACACAAAGGAACACAATAGAATAGAACATAATAGAGTGCAAAATTCACATTAGAACAGAACAGAGTCATATAAAATTGTCATAACATAATAGAATAGACAATACAAGGGCAATATAATAGAGTATAACAAATAAAATTGAAGAGGAGAGAGGGTAAAATAGAATAGAGAAGGGCAACATAATAAAATAGAGTAAAATAAAATAAAAGCGCACACAGCATAATAGAATGGTATAGAATAAAACAGAATACAACATAATAAAATAGGAATAGAATAGAATATAATAGCCTATAGAAAAAAGAAATAGAGCATAATAGAATATAAAAAACAGAATAGAGTGCAAAATGATACAAATAACTGCCTGTGCCTCCGTTACGACCCTAAGATCACGTCACACAACGTCAGACAATACAACAGGAATACTACATAATAAAATACAACATAAAAAACATTATAGAGTCAAATAGAATAAAACAGAACAGAAAGTCAGAATCGTGCCTTTAGAGTGATTCCATTAGAGTGATTCAGAAATAGTCACTTTAATAGAATAGCATAACAATAGAATAGAATAAAAAATAGAACAGAATAGAGCAAAATAAAATTGAACAGAAAATGGTAACTAATAGAACAGAACAAATATAACAAAGAATAAAATAGAATACAACAAAGTAAAACACAAAGGAACACAACATAATAGAATAGAACATAATAGAGTGCAAAATTCAGATTAGAACAGAACATATTAGAATAAAATTATCATAACATAATAGAATAGACAATACAACAACATCAATATAATAGAATAAAACAATTAAAATAGAAGAGAAGAGTAAAATAGAATGGAGAAGGGCAACATAATAAAATAGAGTAAAATAAAATAAAAGCACACAGCATAATAGAATAGTATAGAATAAAACAGAATACAACATAATAAAATAGATTTAGAATATAATAGCCTATATTAAAAAAAGGAATAGAGCATAATAGAATATAAAAACAGAATAGAGTGCAAAATAATACAAATAAACATAGAATAGAACAGAGTAAAATAAAACAGAACAGAAAAGCACAAACATAATAGAATAGAACCACATTTTCCAGCCCACATGTTTAAAGGACAAGTTTGCAAAGCCCTGTTTTAAGATCATTTCTGATGAAATAGAATGGTTAAGATTGTTTTTTAGACAGATGCTGCTGTCCTGAGAATTTTCGGATTTTGTGGTAGCACCCCACACCTCTACAATGGTAGCATAGGTGCACTGGAACAATCAATCATAAAACGATGTAGAGGTGTGGGTGCAACCACAGAATCGACAATTCTCGTCTAAAAAACAATCTTAACCATTCTATTTCATCAGAAACGATCTTAAAACAGGGCTTTAATTGTAAAATACCGAACCTCTCCTTTAATGATGTATTATTTGTTTAATAATCTTCTAATCAAATATTTGTCATGATCAGTGTGTTCATCTCACCGAAGCCCCACTGCAGCTGTCTCAGGCCTCTCTTCACCAGATGAAGCTGCCAGCCCATAGTGTCCGCCAGCTCTACCACATTGAACTCCAGAGTGTCACATGACTCCACACGCTCGCCCGACATGCGCTTCCTCGCCAGTGTCACCGCGACCGGAGGACACCTGAGCACACGCAGATTCAGCACACACACCTCTGAAGAGCTCTTATAAAGCATGCTGTGTGTGAGAGTGTGACGTACAGTTTGGTGATCTTGCGCAGTTGTTGTGGCCCGCCGTAACACTGCAGCTTGCAGACGGAGAGAGTCGGGTGGAGGAGCTCCACCCACTGCTGAGGATGAAGCTCCAGGTAACACAACAGAGTCTCCAGACCTAAACACACACACACACAAATAATGAGCCATATAGATCTTAACTGAAGAAGACAAAAAGTTCACCTCAAAAAAATAAATAAATAAATAATCACATTGACATTGTTTAAAGGTCCAGTATGTAGAATTTTGTTATAAAATATGCAAAAATCACTTGCACAGTGTGATATATTTCCTGCAGTTGTGTACTTACAATATCCCAAAAGTCTCCAAAGTTATTTTATTTCAGAGAGATTCCAATTTTAAATAAGTGGCCGTCCCCGGATAAAAAGTCGCCTGTCAATGACGCAATATCCACGCTATCCTTGGTTTCCGCTCGTACAGCCATAGCCATGACGTAACCATGGCGACAGACGTGACAACTGCGTAGTAAATAACGTTTCAGCGGCACCCAGTTCTTGTTTCGTTCAAACATAGACCATGGCTAGCAGACTTTGGGACAAACAAGGAGAACTAAAATGAGGATCAATATTAGCGTGACAGCTAGCGTCTGAGAGTGACTTCCACTCGACAGAGAGCTACGTCACGTCCGTGACTAATTTGGACTTGACAGAACTTACACGAGTCACGACTTCACAGCTGTATTAGACAGGTGAGCAAATGTACATAAAACAAATCAATGTTGTATAACGTTAGCTTGACATGATGAAATGTTAGAATATGGTCAGTGTGTTATTCTTATGTTGATCTAGCTGCTAGTTTCGTATAGCAAACGAACTAACACATAGAATAACATTATAACTTTCATAACACATTTAAATGCCATTTAGTGTGATGGTGTAACGTTAGACCAAGTGAAACAGCGCTGCGTTTCCCTCTCAAGTTTAATTCATCTAATAAACTGACCTGTGTGAGTAATCCAGCACTAGCGCGTAGTTCAATAGGATGAAATTTCCTTATTCCTTTACAACCACGAGACTCGCGTGTGATATATGTCTCTGTTTAGCAATCGTGACCTGCTTCATACCACTGTAATGTTAAAAAACATGAGTGTTTTCACTAATCCATAAACATTATTAGATCCATTCAGCTTGTCACTGCGTCATAAACATACGCCTTTGTTATTGTTTGAAACTGCGCCCCTCTTGTGGCCAGAAAAGCTACATATTGCAGCTTTAATCAGCATCATCATATCAAATAATGCCATTTTTTTTATCTTCCCATTCATAAAAGAATCCTAGTGTATTTTGATGCAAATTTTGGCAAGATCAGAAAAATTACAGTGGTCAACAAAGTGGATCAAAACCATTCATCGAAATTATACATGAATTTATACATGAAACAATACCCGCTACTGTCTTGGCACAACTTTGATGACCTTCAAATGTTGACTACTGTATATTGCAATAACTTTTGAGTTGGATAAATATTTTAATCAATTAGATGAAATTGTATTCCTAAATGGAGATCTAAAACACACAGGAGGGCGAAGCGAATGATTTCTAGGAGATCGATCTCTTCAAATATGTCGTCTAGCGTCAGATCTACTGTATTAAAGCACTTGATCAAATATTTCTGTAAGTCTTCTCACTCTCTTCCGTGATGTCGAGGGCCTCCACGGTCTCCTGCATGGGAATGGCTCTCTCGTGTGTGTGACACGGCCGCTGTAAACACTCGTCACTCAGTTTCAGCCCGCCGTCGTTCTCCTCTGCTGTCTGTGTTGGTGTGTTGTGCTCATGTGGAGTGTGTGTCTCGCTCCTCTGCTGGTGTGAATCAGTGTCCTCACAAACATCCATCTCCAGTAACTCACTGTCAGATACTTCTGCAGCCTGCAGGGAGAGACATCAGACCTCAACACAACTCACACACACATTCATTATATATATTTATAATTTCTCAAGCTTCACCTGTTCCAAATCTCGCTGCTTCTGCTGAATCTGTCTGCATTTACACAGAGGAAAAACCTTCTGCACCAGTTTCTTCACTGTGTAATAATCCACTGTGTCTGCGTAGATGTGCCGGCGCAGCTCATGCAAATCTGCACCCTAAACACAAATAAAACAATAGAAAGAAAAATGCAGTTATTGCAGTGTTGTTATTGTACACTAAAAATCTAAAATAAATTTTGTTAACTGAAATAAAGCTGAAGTAAAATATAAATATCAGATGATAAAATAAACTTAGGCAATTTGTTTTATAGGCCCTTTTTAATGCCGGTTGAAACTCTTCACATCCTGATGGCAATCGGCAAAACAAGTGGCTCTAAATGTCTAAACCATAGACAGTAAAAAAGATGGACGCCGCCCCTTCGCTCTTTCCATCAGAGAGAACTGAAACCGCCAGTATCCCAATATGGCGCTGAGATCGTGGAACTTGAGTCTGCGCAGAAGCGATTTCGGGACCAGACATGCGCAGTCGTGAGCAGGAAGTAAAGCTGTGAAATCAAGGCCCCGCCCTCACTCTCGCAGAATGTATCGCAAACACGCTCCTGCACTTTTTCAAATTAATTATAGAAATTTAGATATTAAATTTAAAGCTCCAATCTCCTCAGTCCTCCGAAGATCCATAAAAAAGTATGTGAAGTGACTACTTCGCTCAGAGAACCTGTCAATCACAGCGTCACACCACCGTATCAAATAACTAACTAAAAACAAACTTATTTAAAAAAATTAAACACTTAAAATTACATCAGCGTGATAAAAACTACAGTAAATGACAGAAACCATTTTTGGAAAAATGATATTTGAAGTGTAATTTAATTGTTTAGTTGGTCTCACGTGCCGTTGAATAAGATGGTGAATCATGTTGGTGGATCTTCTCCTAATATCCTAAAATGGTCTATTTGGCAACAAATCATCGATTTGAAAAATGTTAGAAACTTATTTTCCAACATTGGGATTGATTTTATAGTTTGTTCATGGTGTGTTGATTAATTGCTGTTTTGTAATTAATATAGAAATTGATTATAGGTTTTAGATCCAAAGCAGCTATTGTGCAATTTCTGAGGTTTGCTAATAATTTCTCTTTTACGATAGTGTCGTACTATATTTATATGTAAGTAACATTAAAATATTGTTACTACTGTGAAATCATGAATGGAAGCACCACACATGCACAGACCTCTGGGTCTAGAAACAGGTGGCAGTGCGCGGGTGTCCGTCACGTCCCGCTCGGCCAATCTCCTGCACGTAGCTCTCGAAGCTCTTGGGCATGTTGTAGTGGACGATCCCACGCACGTCCGATTTGTCCAACCCCATCCCGAAGGCCACGGTGGCCACCACCACACGCAGCTCCCCGCACATGAAGTTATTTTGCACTCGCCGCCTCTCAGACGCAGACATCCCGGCATGGTACGCTTCCGCGATCCACTTCAGAGGCTTACGGATCTTCTTCCTGGCTGAGTTGAGGGAGAGAAATGGCGTTAACACCTCAAAATAATGCAAACAAGCTGGAGCGTTATGCACGACACTCATGTATTATACC
The DNA here is from genome assembly GCA_030378365.1 of Hybognathus amarus. Classification (NCBI taxonomy): domain Eukaryota; kingdom Metazoa; phylum Chordata; class Actinopteri; order Cypriniformes; family Leuciscidae; genus Hybognathus; species Hybognathus amarus. Next base: position 48,837 of record JAQIUQ010000816.1, on the reverse strand, counting down.
CAGAGCTTTCTTCTTCTTCCCCACAGGGTTGACGTCCTCATCGATTGGCGCTGGTTTGGACGACTCTCTCAACATCACCCCCTGCAGGCAGGTGCGCAGCAGTGCAGCGATACGGGACGTCTCCTCTCGCCTGGTGCAGTACACAATCACCGACTCGAGAGCGCCAAAGCGTTCGCCCTTCAGCAAAGACACTAGAGCCTGTTGGAGAAAACATTGAGACAGCTCTGAATTTACTGCATGAAAAACGCACTTTTTAACTATGCATCTCTAGGAAAGATCTCAAACCAAGTTCAAAATATTGTACCACGATGATCCATTTTTATTGAGAAGTTTTACTGAAGTTGAATTCAAAGAATAATGACAATTCAGGAACAGATCTGGTCAGTAGTTTTGGTGCAGATAAAAAAAATAAAATCAGTGTTGTCGCTGTTAACTAAAAACTTGAAAAACATCTAAAAGTGTATTTAATAATTGAAAAAAAAATTGTTGCTTTGGATACTAACTCAGATAAAATGTTTGTCAAAGTCAAAGTACTAAAATTCAAACCTAATAAAACCAAATTTAACCTAAGAAAAAAAACAAAGCTGTCATTGTTAACTAAAAACTTGAAAAACATCAAAGTGTATTTAATAATTGAAAAAAAAAGTGTTGCATTAGCGACTAACTCAAATAAAATGTTTGTCAAAGTCAAAGTACTAAAATTCAAACCTAAACATGAAATAAAACCAAATTTAATCTAAATAAAAATACAAAAGTGAATTTATAATATATTCAAAATATTAATAAGTACTACAACAGTATATAAATAATACTAAAATAACACTGATATTCTAGAATATATATATTTATTAATGATTTGTTATAGTTTTATAAATGTAAGTACAATTATATAAAAAATCTAATATGTATATATGTAGCATTTCTCTTCCATTACTTTTCAATTTCTCGTCCATTTCTCTTCCATTTTGAATTTTATGGACAAACAATTGTTTTTTTGTCCTGTATCTTGTGAAGACAAAGTTCACAACACTTGGTACACATGATTTCAAATACCACAATAACTAAAACAATCCTCAAATATCCACAACTGTATGACCATGACAGTTGAAATACGCACCCAAAACAACTGTAACCAGTCATCCACATAATCTATGATCCTAATAATCGCTGTTTTCAGCTCAATTTGAAGGTTTGATGTTGTTTAGTTGCATCTGACTGACTTGCTCTGCGGTGCAACTGCTAACATAAAAAAGCAAGACTAAACGCACCTGATCTTTGTCTCTGTCCATGGACACTGACAGCTGGAGGTTGTGAGGGACCGCAGCAGAGCGGACAGCGATGCCGTCCTGGTCGCTGATGTCCAGGTGTCGAGCGATGTCCAGCGCTGTGGACAGAGTGGCCGTGGCGGTGAGACCCAACAGGCAACGCACACCCAGCCGATCCCTGAGCACCTACGCAACACAAACTCACATTGATTTTGCACTGATCGAAGGCAGAAAACTCCAATGCATGTGAGAGACTCGCCTTGCACAGTCTCAGAGTAACAGGGTCGGAAGTTGTGCGACCATTCAGACACGCAGTGAGCCTCGTCGATACAGGCGAAGGCCACCGGGGGAAGCTGGTCTGCAGGAGGGAGACACCCTGACCCGGAGTGACCTCCACCGACCAGCGCTTCAGGAGACAACAGCAGGACGTGCACCTCACCGGCCTTCACCTACACACACAATAACAGACATCAACTTTAAATGCCCAAAAAAATGCTAAATACATTCTGGATCCATAAATAATTACATATTTAAAGAGTACTTCATAGTCTTGTACCTTCTCAATGGCCGTCTCTCTCTGTTTCTTAGACATGTTAGAGTGGATGCAAGCGGCTTTCAGCTTCGACGGGAGTCCAGAAAGCTTCACAACAAACAAAAACACTTTAAACGGCTGCTCTAACCTTCCACGAGATGTTTTAATCTAAATTATTTTAATCATTTTCATCCACACAATACATCTAATTAAATAATAATTAAAACAGCATTACTGTGCCTCATTTCATTTGCTTATTAAATGAATAAGAAATTCAATTCCCAGAGTCAGACGTACCTGATCATCCATCAGAGACACCAGAGGAGACACCACCAGCGTGATGCACTTTGACCTCTGGGCGTACAGGTAAGCCGGAAGCTGGTAGCACAGAGACTTTCCCATTCCAGTGGACAGAACTACCAGTGTGGACAGACCTGAAGCAGAACAAAACCACCAATAGATCAGAGCAGCGGCTTTACTTCTGCGTTTGTGCGCAATTCACTTCAGACTCAAATTCATTTAGATTTTTTTTGGTTGTCTGAACAGCAAAAAAAAAATTTAACATAGTAAAATCCATTTTTTTAAAGTCTCATCAACAGCCCAAAATTTTAGCAAATCCTTTCAAATGCAGTTTGAAATGAAAATCAGGTTTTTGGGAATCTTTATCTGTCACATAGTAATTTATCAAATGAAATGCTGAAATGCCAGGGGAAGTTTAACTGTTCATGTCCTCTTATAGGCCCTGTTCACACCTGGTATTAAGATTTGGTTTTGGTCGTTTTGGTCAAATCAGATTTGATTTGATTTGATTTATTCAACAATGTTTATAAACAACATATACAAACATGCCGGAGGCGTTTCATATACATTAAATACAATTGTTGAGGATAAAAAAAACACAATAAAGCCTCAGGCTTATTTCCATTGTGGTCCTCTACATGCATAAAATGAGCGAACAGTTCCAGTGGGAATAAAATCAAAACAAGCAACTCACACCTTACAAATTCCTATGGGATCTTAATTGGAAAGCCATTTTTTAACTTCTCTTCTAAAGGGCCCTGCCTCTTGTAATTGCTTTAAATTATCTGGCAATCCATTCCAAGCAACTGCACTCGAGTACAAAAAGGAATTCTTCCCAACTACACTTTTAAACCGGTACAAATATTTATTATTTATCCTTGCCCTTGTAGAAATACAGTGAACATCTCTCACAAAAACATAGTAGTCAAGCAAGTATTTAGGAACAGTACTCTGAATTATTTTATACACCATCTTGATTTTAATAAAAGTTACTCTTTTATCTACTTTTAAAATTCCCAATTCATTGAAATGGTTGTCATTTAGATGCATACGAGGATGTAACCCCAAAATAATTCTGCATAACCCAGACTTCTTTTTAGAGCCACTATACCAAAAAGTTACCGCATAGTCGAAATGTGGTTGCACTAATGCACCAGCTAACTTTGTCATTGTTTGTTTGTCTAAATAAGCAGTCTGTCGAGCTAAAAATTGTATTCAGTTATTTATTTACTTATGTTTATAGATCAGTAAGTGGACAGGTGTAAATACAGGTGTAAACGGGTCTGAAACGCTTTGAGCTTGTCCACTTTAATCAAGTCAAATGTGTTTTCTACTACCTCTGAAAGCGGTTCTTCCAGAGGTGGTAGACGCTTCGTAGTGTAAAAAAAAAGAGTACAAAAGAGATGGATAAAAACACCAGGTGTTAACGGGAATGTGTCTCCCTCGTCTACTCGTAATCCGATAGACCAAAAATCATTTTAATTGCAGGTGTAAACAGTGTAACAGCAGACGCTGAAAACAACACGAGCATCACATGGGCTTGAATATGTGTAGTAGACCAAACTGAGCTTCTCATTCACACACAGACACGTGGAAAATGCAGACTGTTTTGAAAAAAAAAACTTCTTATAAAAATAAAAAAGCCAAAAAAGGAAATAAAGTAATGCAGTAATCTTCTAATAACTTCCTCCCACCTGACAGGATTCTCATGATGGCCGTCTCCTGGCCAGGCCTGAAGGACTTGTAACCAAAGTCTCGGAGCGCTTCGTACACCTCTGGAGGGACATCTGTGGAGAATCACAAGAGAAAAATGAGAATAAATAGGGACATTTGCACAGAATAAAGCTCTTAAAGACCATTCAAGTACCTTGAATTTTCCATCATCCTTTGGTGTGTAGAGCGGCTCCATAGGAGGAGGAGGGGCAGGCCGCTCATAATCGGGTCTGATGATGTTGAGCAGAATCTCCTCCCCTTGCTCCGCCTTCTCAGAAGAGTCCCCGCCCACAACAGGAGGAGCCACTGTGGCAAGAGAGCAAAACATTAGTTGCCATGATGTTGTTCTAAATGTTGTTGCACATTGCCATCCGGTTTATTTGGTGTTCTGGATGGTTGCTAGTAGGGCTGCATGAAATTATTTGTCTGCTATGTGTACTGCTATGTGAAAAATCATATAAATCTCCCCAGGTAACAGTCAATGAGCATGAACAGTGCTGAGTTTCACACAGCGCATATATTTACGAAAATCACAGCCTTCTTGTTTTAACTAATATATTATGCTAGGGTGTTTTGTGACAATTGACTACAGAAAGTATGGCATCTGCCCCAGTATGTGAACATGTGACCCATGCGGACACACCAATAGGCTCTGAGCGCAGAGTTCCTGTCGACCGGGCAACTTCCTCCAGCGTGGGCAGCTCAAACTCCTCCTCCTCTACTGGGGTTTCCTGCTGTTCTGCAGAACTCACGACGGGAGCTGCACACAAACCCAGGCACATGATGTCATTTAACATAATCGCATATTCATGAGAGCAGTCATGTGACCCTCACAGCCTCGTCTCACCTCTTCCTTGACAGTCTCGTGCCCAGTGGCCCGTCCCGCCACACTTGTAACAGCTGTCGCCCTGACGATTGAAGCCGCCGAACCGACCCCTGCCCCTCCCGAACCCGCCGCCAAACCGCTCGCCCTTCAGCTGGAACTTCTGCATGTACATCTGCAATTATAAAACATTGACAAAAGCACATACGTGAACTACACAATTAAAAACATTTTATAAACAGTGAGTTTCAGCATTTAATACAATTATTATAGATTTTTTTAAACATTTAAATAGTTTCCTTTGGATTTACTCAATTCAAGTTGGTCATACTTCTAAACGGACAATCAGTATATATACACAAACAAAATATCCCTGTTTGAGAGGTTCTTAACAACATTTTTTTAGGATCTATTTTAGCAAAAATATATATATATACACTACCAGTCAAAGGTTTAAGATCGGTAAGATTTTTGATGTTTTTAAAAGAAGTCTCTGCTCACCAAGGCTGAATTTTTTTAATAAAAAATACACAAAAAACACAGTAATATTGTGAAATATTATGAAAATTTAAAATGACTTTTTTATGTTAATATATATTAAAATGTAATTTATTCCTCTGAAAAAAAGCTGAATTTTCAGCATCATTACTCCAGTCTTCAGTGTCACATGATCCTTCACAAATCACTCTAATATGATGATCTTATGCTCCAAAAACATGTATGATTATTATCCATGTTGAAAACAGTTTTTTACATTTTTATTTCAGGATTCTTTGATGTAGAAGTTCAAAGAACAGCATTTATTTAATTCGAATCTTTTCTAACATTATAAATGTCTTTACTGTAACTTTTGATCAATGTAACTCATCCTTGATGAATAGAAGTATTAATTTCTTATTTATTTCCCCCAAAAATAAAATAGAAATTCTTACTGACCCCAAACTTTTTAAAGGGTAGTGTTTAATGTAACAAAAGCTTTCCATTTCAGATAAAAGCTGTTCTTTGAACTTTCTATTCATCAGAAGAATCCTGAAATAAAAATGTAAAAAACTGTTGTCAACATCATATTAGAGTGATTTGTGAAGGATCATGTGACACTGAAGACTGGAGTAATGATGCTGAAAATTCAGCTTTTTTTATATATATATTAACATAAAAAAGTCATTTTAAAAGAAAGAAAAGAAAGAAAGAAAGAAAGAAAGAAAGAAAGAAAGAAAGAAAGAAAGAAAGAAAGAAAGAAAGAAAGAAAGAAAGAAAGAAAGAAAGAAAGAAAGAAAGAAAGAAGAGAAAGAAAGAAAGAAAGAAAGAAAGAAAGAAAGAAAGAAAGGAAAGAAAGAAAGAAAGAAGGAAAGAAAGAAAGAAAGAAAGAAAGAAAGAAAGAAAGAAAGAAAGAAAGAAAGAAGGAAAGAAAGAAAGAAAGAAAGAAAGAAAGAAAGAAAGAAAGAAAGAAAGAAAGAAAGAAAGAAAGAAAGAAAGAAAGAAAGAAAGAAAGAAAGAAAGAAAGAAAGAAAGAAAGAAAGAAAGAAAGAAAGAAAGAAAGAAAGAAAAATTTGCCAAAAAATGACCTGATAACTCAAGATGCATCAAATCTGACATCAACAATGCCACACGGCGAAAGATTAGAGCTATGATGGAGGGAAAAGACTTACCGCTTAAAATGTAATCTATTTTATGACTTCTTAAGATTATAATGTAATATAAATGTCATTCTGTGTTGTCTACAGTGTCTACAGTGTGTTTCACTGTAGAAGGGAAATCATATGGGTTTAGAGCAACAAAAACATTGCATCTCAATGACGACAATTTCTATTTTTTATATACTGTTCTTTCAAAGAAGATCTTTGATCCAACGTGAGATCAACTGACCTGTTTCCTCATTGCGGCTCCTCTCAAAGCAAATCCTTTGACATGGGACTTCTTCTTCAAATTGATTTTCACAAAGTTCCCATCTGTGTTTTTGGTAGGCCTGGATCAAGAAGAGAATGATAAATCAATAAAACATACAAATATGTGACCATTGGCGAGCTTATGGTACCCACTTGACCCTGACGGTGTTCTTCATCGTGTACGCGGCGGCTCTGGCCTCCTCCTCATCCACCTCTCCCAGCAGATTCTCCTGAGGAATCACTCGTTTCTGGGGTTTCTTTTCCTCTGAGCTGGAAGGATCATCCTCCTCATTGACTTTTCCTTTCCTCTTCCCTCTTTTTTTGGGCTGATCCTCTCCAGCTGCCTCTCCTTTTTAGTTCTCCTTCTCTTTTTCACTCCGCCTTCCTGCTCCTCAGATTCATCCACATCATCGTCCCTTTGTCTTTTTCGACCTTTTGTTTTTTTGCCACCTTCGGCCTGTGGTTTTTCCTCTGAGTCTTGATCTTTCTTGACTCTTGGTTTGTGTTTCTTGGTTTTTGCAGGAGATTTGGGTTCCTCTAAATAGGCCTCACCAACTCCAGTGAGAGCTGCATTATCTTTTTGATATACCCGTTCACCATGAGGCCCCGGGGAGCCCAATTCTGCATCCAGCACCACATTGTCCCTTACTGAAGGCACTACAGGGCCTTTCTGTGCTTCGTCCTCTGACAAGGCAGATTTACTCTTCTCTAATGAAGCCTTTGGGGATGTTAGACTCGTTTCGCTTCTAACAGTAGGCGGTAAAAAACTATTATCGTTTTTCGTTAGCTCTAAATTCCCAGCAACAGGTTTCTGAGGTTCCACCACCTCATCGAAGACCTGACAGCGTGCAAGCCAGCCACTGTCCACCGATGAAATCCTCTTGGTCATGGACTGCTTCAGGAACTGGAGCCTTTCCACGCTCTTGTGTGCGGATCCCACAGATGGAGACCAGGATTTGGAGGGGGTCATGACAGGGAAAGGATCCGATGGCTCGTCCTCAAACTCAGTGCTGGTCTGTACAGGAGGAGCGCTGGGGTCTGGTTGTGTGTTGGCAGACTTCGGTGTGTGAGTCTCTACACCTGTCGGTGCTGTGCTGGAGTTAGGAGTGTCCTGCAGTGGTTTGGTTGGAGTTCGACGAGGGGTTGTAGCTTTTTTCAGAGAAAATGATCGTTCCTAGAATTTAGCATATGTGACAAGAAAATAAGAGGACAGATATTTTGCAGCCTGTTTCTCCAAATCACATTTCTAAGAATTATTTCCATCAGATTCATAATTTGTTCAAAACAGCCATTAATGTCATATAGATTAAGTACAGAGTAAATGTTTCTGAACAATAACAAAATACAAAATAAATAAATAAAAATACCCTTTTTAATTAAAAAGAAGTATCCACTTTCAATTACATTTTCAATCTTTCATTTAAATACAAAATAATGTCAAAATCAGTCATAATCAGTGAACGTGTTAACAATAATAATAATAGGCCGTAATAAAAATCAACAGTACTATATACCTTTTTTTATGAAAACATATAAAAACATTTATTAAACTATTTAGAAAAATTGTTTTATTTACTTTTTAATAATTACATAATTAAATCAATTATATTATTCTTATATTTTATATTATATATTTTTTAATTATAGTATATTATAATTATTTCAGCTGATTTATTTTAATTTTAGTATTTTATTATTTATTACTTATTACACTTTTTGAAAGTATGATAACAACTGTTTGGGACAAATACTGTTAGTCTGAATGAAAAACCAAATAAAAATCACATTTTCAAAAGACTAAAAAAACATATTTAAAGATATAGTTTTTAAATAGTATTACACAGCTCATGATAAATCATATTCACCTTTGTTAAAGGTCCAAGATTGTTCTTCAACTTCATGCCAAAGTACTGAGCTGAAGCTTTCAGCGTCTCTTTATCATCTGAGGAGAGTTTGGGCACAGCAGCCGGCAGGTTCTTCCGGTTAAGGTGAGATCCCCAGCATCCAGATCCCTTAAAACAGTGAACATAAACACTTACTGGATCTACACATGTGATTAGTTCTTATCTTCAGAAACTATAAAGACGGCTGATGATGAATGTTCAACTCTCACAGTTGTAGATGAGTGACTCTCCGGGGGCTTTGCTGGATCTTCCACCTCTGAGCTCTTTCTTTCTTTAGCAACTTTAAGAGAACGATATTCTTTATAAAGTTCTGCAAACACATGAACATAAAAATAAAAAATTAAAACAAACAAATTATGTAAAGTATGAAAGCTCAACATGAATAAAGTTAACACAACAAAATAATCTTACGTCTCGTCTCCTCTGGAGCTTTATCAATGTCATCCTTCAAAAGAAAAGATATGTTTGTACATTATGACATAAAAAGATATCAGTCAATTAACAAATTATATACACACAATAACTATGACATATGCTGACATGTGGTTAATATATGCTCATCCTTGAACATTTTCATATAATATAATATATTTTCACATATATAATATTTTCACAAATATAATGAATGATGCTGATATATAATGTATATCCTCTGTATTTATATTGCATTAGAATACACTTTGGAATTGATAAATGTATAATGTATATCTATTTGTAAACTGATGTTTATGTACCCTCTCATTCCTTTTATTTTAATTATTATTTTATTTATTGATTTATTTTTTATTCTTTTTTTGTTCTTGTTGAGGCATGTGAATTATGTACTGTATGAGAAATTACATTGTACATGCTACTTAATGTTCATAATAAAGCATTAAAAAAACAAAAAAAAATAAACTATGACATATATCAGTAAACTACGTTACACAAGAAAACACAAAATAACATAACATTAAAAAAACATAAGACTGAGCACACAGCACAACAAAATAAAACACAAGACAAGGAAAACCACAGATAGCGTAACGTTAACAACAATACACAACACTTAACATACCTTATTGGGCTTTCTGTTGTTTGTTTGGAAAAAAGATTGTTCCCATTTCTTCAGGAGGATTTTTACGTCATTGTATCGATCCATTTGGTCACTTTATCCGTGAAAACCAATATAAATACAAACTCATACAACAACCGGAGTTTATAATTCTTTCATAGAACACATCAACATGTATTTCAGACTCGATATAAAAAGACCATGTCAGTTATAGAAAAATATATATCTCAAATAAAAGAGAAAATGTATCTTATTATATAAAAGAGAGCTAATGCTTGATTTTCACTCACTAAACTGTCAACTGAACGCGCCAAACGTCAAATCAGAGTTGAAAACAACAATAGATGACTTCCGCCTCTTCCTGTAATGTCATAATAAAAGTCCTCAACATAGTGATATCAATATATTTATTTAATAAAATGACAAAATCAGATGTCCATTTTTTCTTATATATAAATATGAATGTCAAACACATATTTTAGCAGAAAACACAGAATAATGAATAATTATATAATTACATGAACAGAGTTTCGTCAGTCTGGATTAAATAGGCTAAACAGTTATTAAATGGCACTTTTTCCTTCATAACAGGCCACATGGTAGCTTTTGCCCATGGACATCACTCGCACAATCTCATTTGAACCCTGTGGACATAAGCAAACAAAAAAGCTATATTTCAAATCATGATCACTGCGTATGAGATCAAATATATGATCATCATAAAAATACTTCTACAAAAAAATAAAATGATATTTGGAAGAAAAAAAAATACCTCAGTGGGAAGGATTAACTGTTCACAACCAGCACAGGTCTGGGCTAGAAACCTGTTTATTGGAAAATTATGTGAAAGCACACATACACACACAAATCAATATTAGGCTACTACATTGCATGAATGAGTTAATGAAGAAATGTTCATGTCTTATAATTGAGGTTTATTTGGTTTGAATGGCTAAAATATTTAATAAATATATGGGAAATTAGATTACCTTCATTATCTGATAATTAGATTATTAATTGTCTGTGTCATGCCAGCATGTTCTTCACCTGTGGTAGTCTTTCACACAATATATCTTGTTTTGTGTGTCGACACTGAACGGCTGTCCCTCCAGCGTCTCGTTACAGATGACACAGCGGAAACAGTCGGGATGGAAAGACTTTCCCAAAGCCTGGAGAACCTAAAGGGGTCAGAGGTAATCTTAGTTCATTTTATTTAATGTTTCCAACTGCCACATGATCCATTAGATTCATTAAACACTCAGAATGGCTTTCAGACTGACCATATCTGTGATTAAATATCCACAGGATGTGCAAACCTCTGCAAAGTGCTTGACACTGGAATACTAGAAAAGAAAGAAGCATTGAAAGCACTCTTGTCCTCTAAATTGAGTGCAAGAAATAATAAATAAACAAGACCAGACCACAGACCAAATAATCCTCCTCACAGAACACCTGTCCTGAAAAGTCATAAAACGGCTTTCCTTTTAGCTTCTGGCCTAGAGAAAAGAATACACACATGATCTTGAGTTTATTGTGTTCTCTTGTAAAAGCATTGCACTGAGTCCATGACATGGTGGTGGGTAAAAATGATAGGAGGAAAGATAATAAGTCAATGCTTTTGTGTTCTCTCGTTTTGTGTTCCTCCAAGAATCTTTGCGTTTTCTCATAAAAATCTTTTGTTTCCTCAATTCTCTTTACTTATCATTATCATGTCCCTTTAGTGACTCAGTTTAGGGGCTCTGTGTACACTATAAGACATTAAAAAGTACTTTAAACTGATATGTTTTTGTGTGTGTATACTCGTGTCATCTTCCCTGTGTAATATTTCTCTGCATCTGAACTGTCACATGAGCTGGAGTTTCACCGCACACACAGCAGGAGAAGCAGCCGGCGTGGTACACTTGTCCCAAGGCTTGACAGGCCCGATCAGCACCAGAAATGCCTCCTGTGCACTTTACACACTTACCTGCAGGCGGCAGACAACACACAGAAGATTCACATTAATCAACTCATCCCAAATTAAAGTTTTGCATGTAAATGTAACGAGGTTAAAATGGTTTTATTTCACAAGATGTTTCTGTTATTATACAGTTCTACATTTGTTTACAGTTGCTGAACTGTTTAAATTGTTAAAAATACATTAAAAAGGCTCTGTAGGGAGGTGAGGGTTATATACTGATACTGAACTATAAACATTAGGCACCAGTTTATTCCCATGCAAACATTTTCCAATCACTGCACAGATTAGATTCACCTTACCAAAGCGTAAAGAGTGTGTGTCCATGTTCTGTGTGTGTGAGACGGAGACGGGGAAGGGAAAGTGTCAGTGATGTCCTGCTCCTGCAGACAGACTCTGTGTCCGGCGAGAGGCGGAGAACATACTGAGAATTCTCCAGTGTGTGCGGGTGTATTTATATATGTGTTATAGTGTGTGTGTGTGTGTGTGTGTGTGTGTGTGTGTGTGTGTGTGTGTGTGTGTGTGTGTGTGTGTGTGTGTGTGTGTGTGTGTGTGTGTGTGTGTGTGTGTGTGTGTGTGTGTGTGTGTGTGTGTGTGTGTGTGTGTGTGTGTGTGTGTGTGCAGGGAGGAGCCACTGTGAAGAACTTTGATGGATATATGATATATATATCACTAACAGCTGTGTGTCATGGACCTGCTGAGATATTACAGAACTGATGACATCAGTCTAGTTCAGATATGAGTATCTATCTATATCTATCTATCTATCTATCTATCTATCTATCTATCTATCTATCTATCTATCTATCTATCTATCTATCTATCTATCTATCTATCTATCTATCTATCTATCTATCTATCTATCTATCACACACATGAACCAAACACACCGAATACAGGGACAAATGTAAATGTGTGAATACAGGAGGAGCTCTGACGTCACTAGTTCAGAGATTCAGAGAAAGTGAAACTATGATCAACCGTAAAATGGACGCCAGAATCGATCAAGATCTTTAAACAACAGAATATTTACTGATCCGTTCACATAGTGTTGTGGACACATCTGATACTCACAGGTAAGAGATAGAAATATAAGAGAGATTGTGCTGATCAGGTTTAATGGAAGTGATCTGGTTTATATGGTTTATGTCAAACTGGAGTAAGTTGAACAGAAGCAGGTTTAAGCATGTCAAATACTCATAACTACATTAGTTGTTTACCGCACTGAAATGGTATCAGATGTGTATTAAAAGTGTGTCATTACTGTGTGTATTAAAAGTGTGTCATGTGATGTGTTGTAAAGCATAGTTTGGTGTTTCTGTCATTTTGTCTCAGAACATAACACTAAAGAAACAGGAAGTGAATGAGCTGCAGATTCACTGAACACAAACCTACAAAAACTACAGAAGAAAATCACATAATAAACTAGATCAAAACTACACTTGACTATATAATGTATTTGCTGGAGAGATTAGTATATTATGTAGATATAGTTTTGTTGAAATATATCACTTGTACTTTGTACTTTCTTTAATCTAAACAGCAGGTCAAAATTCAGATTGTTCTGTAAGTTTATTAGTTTTTCATTTTAACCAATTTGGTATAAATTATAAATTTGACTTAAAATAACATTACAGTTTTTCTCCATTGGTTTGACTCATTTCTTGAAACAGAAATTACATTCTCAAAACTTTAAGATCATTTGGCAAAACAATCTTAATAGTTCGGCACAACACATGTAGCTCACTTGCAAAAGCTCATACCTCTCCCAAAACACTTCACTCATGCTTCAAAACTAAATTCATTTCTCATATAAAGAGTCAGTGCCACCAAAATGGCAAAGATCCTTCTCAAGGGATTCATATATGGTATTCACGGTGTTATGTTCTTGACTAATTTTGACAATTGAACAATTGACTATTGTGCATGTGATGACTTATACGATGAAATGACGCTGACACGTTTTGGAGTGAACAACCATTAGACTGAGAATGAACAATCAGTTTAGATCAACAAGATCTATTCACTTGGAAATTGTGCTAAATGTAGGCTACCTGTACTTAATTATTTGCAAAGATGTACTGAAACATTGAGACATGCACTTACAGTAAGCATTTGCAATTTGATGAACTGAATGAGAAATTCAATTCTGTTGTGAACAATTGCCAAGTAGTTTGGAGGTTTGTCCATGTTGTTTTGAGAATGTAATTTCTGTTTCAAGAAATGAGCCAAACCAATGGAGAAAAACTGTATTATGAATAATTAAAACTAAATCAGACTCGATGGAAGATTCTTATTTAAACCTCAGTGACAAATACATGTTTCATATCAGTTCTTTGATCATTCAATAACATTTCTATGCTTGAAAAGAGGGAAGAACAATGGCAGAATCTTCACCAACATCAACAAAAGCAAGAAAAAACAGGAGACGGAGTATTGAGGATATACGTCCATGTAAGTAAATAATAATAATAATAATAAACAGAATAAGAATGAATTTGTGCATGAATGACTTACAGTCTTCTCATATAAAATGTAATATGTACAGTTCAGGAATGAACAGTAGCAGATAATAAAATAATTTTAAATTTATATTTTTAATCAATATTACTCCATATATTTATTGATTTGGTACAGTAAGTGTTTGTGTATTGAGCTTCACATTCGGGTCTTATCAGCTTGTCTGGGTTCATTTTACAGTAATGACCAGCTGACTGTACATGCATCTCTCATATATTTGAGTTTCTTCAAAGTTGTCACTCTTTATCCCCTAGATATTCTTTACATTCAACCAACTTCATGAGATTCTTTATAAACAGTATTAAATGAGTTCACAGGAGGGTTAAGTCTTTTCCTTCACTCGTCCATTTATAATAATATGCTAATAATAATAATACAAATTGTTATTTCAGTCCTTCAAGCCAAACCCATTAGATTAGAAAGTCAAATGTGTGTCCAAACTTTAGACTGGTGATTTATCTTAATCAATTCTCTCTCCAGGGATGTCTTCCTCCAGCGGTCCACTGACTGAGGATCTTCAGTGCTCGATATGTCTGGACGTGTTCACTGATCCAGTCACCACTCCATGTGGACACAACTTCTGCAAGACCTGTCTGAATAAGTGCTGGGACAACAGCCAGACCTGCAACTGTCCATATTGTAACGAAACATTCAAGCACAGACCTGATCTCAAGATTAACACCACACTCCGAGAGATCGCAGATCACTATAAAAAGAAAAGTCCAGAGAAAAAAGCTGAAGTTGTGAAAAAAGCTGAAGTTGTGTGTGACGTCTGTGAGGAAAGAAAGCAGAAAGCCCTGAAGTCGTGTCTGGTGTGTCAGAGCTCTTACTGTGAAACTCACCTGGAGCCTCATCTGAGAGTGGCAGGTTTAAAGAAACACAAACTGATCAATCCTGTGAGTAATCTGGAGGACTATATATGTCAGAAACACGAGAGACCTCTGGAGCTGTTCTGTAGAGATGATCAGACGTGTGTGTGTCTGATGTGTCTCGTGACAGACCACAAGAACCACAACACTGTTCCTATAGAAGAGGAGAGTGAAGAGAAGAAGGTAGAAGTTCCTGACAAACTGATTTTAAATGGCTCTTATCATGAGGAATCACATGTTCTTTAATATAAATGAATCAGTTATGAAAACATATTGTGTGTTGTTCTCTGTCTATAGACTGAACTGATGAAGACACAGAAAGACACACAGCAGGAGATCCAGGACAGAATCAAGAAGATTCAAGATGTCAAACACTCAGCAGAAGTCAGAAAAGTGAGTTTAAAAAATAATTAAATTTGACTAATTTAATTTAGTGCTGGGCAACGATATATTGTGATTAATCGCATCCAAAGTAAAAGTTTTTGTTTACATTATATGTGTGTGTGCCGTGTATAATTTATTTTCTATATATAAACATGTATGCATTTAAGAAATATTTGCATGTATATACTGTATTTGTATTTATATATAATTTATATTATATATAAATATAAATATTGAAATAATACATTTTTCATAAATACATAAATGTGTATGTTTATGTATAAATACTAAATATCTCAGAGTTCAAGCTGGGCCTCGGGTTCGAAGCCCTCTAAGGACAGCAAATTATTTTACTATGAACCTTTAAGGCTGAATGAGCAGGAGAACTAACTTAAATATCTATTATTGTATATTGAATAGTTGTTTGAATTGTTGATTGAATTGTTGGACAAAAGCAGTTTCACACTCACAGTCGCTCTGCTGGTCTAAATGTCGACACGTTTGTGATTCCCTGATCACTTAGTAAAGTAATAACACATCTCTCCTCAACAAGACACATGATTTGAGGAATCATTCAGTGCAAACGCTGCAGAATGAGGGATTTTGAAAACACTGAAGTATTAGAAATAATAACAGTGATTCTTCTCTTAACAAACACCACTAATAATGTGTTGATTGTCCTGGTTGATCAGAGAAACACAGAGAAGGAGAAAGCAGCCCGTGTGGAGCTCTTCACTGATCTCATCCGCTCCATTGAGAGATGTCAGACTGAACTGCTGGAGATGATGGAGGAGCAGCAGAAAGCAGCAGAGAAACAGGAGGAAGAGCTCATTGAAGAGCTGGAGCAGGAGATCACTGAGCTAAAGATGAGAAACACTGAGCTGGAGCAGCTCTCACACACTGAAGATCACCTCCACCTCCTACAGGTCAGTCAACATCTCTCTGATCAATGATAATGCAGTGTATGACACCAGAACACTCCCCATGCTGAAGGATTTCTCCTCTCTCCTGCTGTAGATTTACTCGTCCCTGTGCAGCTCCAGAAACACCAGGAACTGGTCTGAGATCAGTGTGAAGACTGATGAGAGTCTGGAGACTCTGAGGAGAGCTCTGACTAAACTGCAGGACTCTCTACAGGAGAAACTCACACACACTGGTACAGCAATATCAAACACACCATACAATAAAGAGAAGTTATCACTATCATCAGTTCTTCTTGAAGAGAGCAGGTCATATTCATCTCTAATCTCAGAAAACATGCAGTAAATTCATCTTGTACTAGAAGCTTCATCACTGAAACCAGAACCTCGAGGCTTTAGTGCATCAGTGAACACTTTTACATGAGAAACATCAGAAAGAAACATTCATTTTCTGTTGGTCTTTTCAGCTGTTTCTCTAAATGTTGTGATTATGTTTCAGATAAAATCAGTTTAGCAGAAGAAAATCTAATCGATAGGATTCAAACAGATTTGCAGTGCTGGGATTTTATTAAAGATTTATTTTAGTGTAGTCAACTTGTCTTAGCTGAATAACCACAACATTAATCCACTCCAAAACTGAGATGAATTACATTTAGGCATAAAAAATCAGAATATAATGTCATAAAATGTTTCACAAAACATTCCCAAAGATGTTGTAAAAGGAGGAATATTTGGAGCTCAAACACAATAGGAGTTCAGGGATTCTCTAAATATCAGCAAGAGACATTGATCAGATTAAACATGATGTTGTACACAATTCTTTAATATATTCTTAAATCTTTAAGTTTTATAATTGCACACATAAACATGTGAAAGATCTGCTGATGTTTTCTTGTCATGTAGTCTCTACAGAAGTGAAGAGGATACAGCAGTATGCAGGTACAGTGTGTGTCTGACCTACACTAGATTACATTCAGATACTCACAGCTTCATCACTGACCTACAGTAGATTACACACTCATTACATATTACACACATCAGCACTAAAGTCTGTATTAAGTTGATTCATATTGTCTGTTTCCTCAGTGGATGTGACTCTGGATCCTGATACAGCTCATCCTAATCTCATCCTGTCTGATGATGGAAAACAAGTGAGATGATGGAGACATTAGAACAGAAACTCCCAGACACACCACAGAGATTTGATAGATATGTAAATGTTCTGGGAAAGGAGGGATTCTCCTCAGGGAGATTTTATTTTGAGGTGCTGGTGAAGGGAAAGACTGAATGGACTTTAGGAGTGGCCAGAGAATCCATTGACAGGAAGGGAGAGATCACACTGAGTCCCAGTAATGGATACTGGACTGTGTGTCTGAGGAATGGGAATGAATATTAGGCCTGTGCTGATTCTCCTGTCTCTGTGTGTGTGAGAGTGAAGCCGCAGCGGGTCAGTGTGTTTGTGGATTATGAGGAGGGTCTGGTCTCCTTTTATGATGTGGAGTCCAGCTCTCATCTCTACTCTTTCACTCATCAGTCTTTCACTGGGAAACTCTATCCATTTTTCAGCCTGCACCCTAATGATGGAGGTAAAAACTCAACTCCACTGATCATCACACCTGTCAAACACAATCAAATGAAATTACAGCCCTAATTTTGAAATACACAATGAATATTATTTCCATAATTGAAAAATTTGTTTAGCTATTTTTTCATCATTTAGTTTCATTTCTAGCTACAATTGCTAATGATAATGATCAATGACATAGATTGTTAATGCTAATGCTTGTTTAACAAATTTATTTTCAACTGTTCATAATTATTCATGCCATTTGTTTTCTCCCATCTCAGACCCGACAAGTAAAAGTAAATGTATGTCTATATTTTTTTTACATAAAAATAAACCAAACTATGATAACATGATAAATTATGTCAAAGCTGTTTCTACCATTTCAATTACAAAATAACATATAATAACCAGTGTTAAACCAGATGGTAATACCTAAATATACGTATAATTGTATGATTACCATATTCATACACAACATTATGGATCTTCAAAACACTATGATATTATGAAAAATGTATTTAAAAATTTTAAAAAGAAAAAACATTGTAGTCCCATTCCCAAGGTAATATCTCAAAATTCAAGTTAAAAAGTAAATCAAGTACTTTAGCGTAATAGCATAGGTAGCTATAAGTGGCTTGATATTTTTGTGGCAAACACAGAGACAATGAAGTGTGAAAATGAGGGTTTAATAAACGAAAACTACGGTACACACACAACTAAACTAAGCAAAGATTGTATACAGAATCAAGAAAATATAGAAAATTGAAGAAAGAGAGAGAAGAGAATGGCAGATTACAATCAGTTAACCACAACCTAGAGAAACAACAGAGAATCAGAGTCACCTTAAAGGGGCACAATACTTAGAAACACATCTAACGGCTGCAAACGGGTTCTTCAGATGGGTTCTACATTACGTAGGCTATATAGCCTACTACTATTATACAATATTATATACATTTAAGTGTGTTTGTTTACATGTAAACAGATTTATTGGAGATGAATTTCCGAAGCTTATCACTTTCTGCTGGTTATTGAATATTGATTGTGAATGAATTATTTATGCCTTTCAGAAACATGTCTGGATGTTTTGCTTGAATAGATTTTATTGTGAGAAAGTGTCATTTAAATGCTCCTTTCCCGTAGGCTATGGCCTAAATCTGTAACCACAGGGTTCATTTATCAGACAATAGACCACTAATGGGAATGATTTTCTATATGAATGCTTTGATGACCAATCTCCGATGACATAAAAAATAAATGCTTTTCAATAAACTATTTCCTGCTTTCACACAGTTTTTAATGGAAATGTGTGAATGGAGAGATCAGAAAAGGGAAAACAAAAAACATGATGAAAGTAGTCTCTTGTGATACCTGTTGGATGGGTTATGAAATCTACTTATCTATTCGTGTTTGGTGACTCTTTCTAATGAAAGTGCAGTGCTCCTCCGGGCTGCTGACATTGACACGACAGGAATGCTGTTGTCTGCGGGCGTGTTTGGACTACATTACACGAAAGCACAACAGTAAGTGAAAAGAATTTGCATAATAAGAGGCGGGGTTTTTCTTTAAGACATTTTTAGCTTATATAGGCACATAATATAAATAATTACACACACACACACATATTAAATCAATGTAACCAAATTTAAGGTTAGTTTACCTTGTATTACTTCAAAATGAGAAACTTTACAAAGTTAACACCTTCGACTTTAGTAACATCAAACGACTGGACAACATACGCATCCTATCAAAGTGAAGTCCTGGCTCATGAATATTAATTAAGTGTGTTGAAGTTCACTCGGTAACCTTCCAAAGAAGCTGATCGTTCACACCAGAAAATTTTGGCAAAACCTCAGCAGATTCATTGACCATATTTATAAAGACTTTGCCTTATTGTGGAAGAATGTTCTATTTTGCTTTTATAGAAGTCAAAGTAAAGAAAATACATACTTCATTATAAATGTATTAATTATTTTGGCAAAATTTCATAATCATAAATGTAAATTTAGTGCTAAAAAAACTAATTTTGTCCTTTTTTCCACGAAGTTGTACATTATATTAATCTGATTTCTGGCTCCAACAACAAAAAGGCAATTAAAACTGTCAATATATGGTCTTCTTTTTCTTTGTAATGGCCCTTATGCTTCCCCTGGCGAAACTGTTTTGTATATGTTTAAATTTCTGTATATCTGTGATGTATATCTTGCTTAGTCATTTGTGATGTGATTTGTACTTTATTTTTACAATAAAAAAGGAGCTGAGTCGTTCTGGCTCATGAATATTCATTATATGCGATGACGTTTTTTCGATAACCATCCAATGGACGAAGACTTGGCTCACGTCTCAAGATATTATCATTTTCCTAGGAAAAATCGAGCTGACTTTCTTGTGTAAGCCAATCAGATACTCGACTGAGGAAAAGCAAAGAAGAATTATGTTAGTCAATTCAAGAAACTTGAAAAATCACAGACGTTGAAGCGAGTGGATTTTGTCCTCAAAGAAAATGAAAGGATTAATCTTATTTGTGTGCTTATAAGTCAGGTCTCCTGGATGGATTTATCACTTTAAATATTCGCGTCGTGTGAGTTAAACCGTTTCTTGAATAATGCAATCGCATTTCCCAGCTGTTGTAACCTAATGATGCTGAACGCAAGTTTGGACAGGTAAGCTGCACGCGCACACGCCCTTCTGCGTGCACAACAGGTCCCAGAATCAGGAAGCGCCTGTGCGGTTAGACTGACTCAATCCACCATGCACGATCTACGGATTTAAAACAAACGATTAAAACACAAACACATATTTTGGAAAGTTTAGGAACCTCTGAAGGGGAATGATGGGCTCGTGTGTGGTTCCTGTGCTTTATTGGATTGATTTTACTGCAGATTCACAGAATCTCAGGTGAGTCTTCAGAGAAGCACCACCCCAAACACGTTTAAACATCCTTGTCATGTTTTAGGTATTTATCCTTTACCAGGTTTTAATGTTTTATCTATTGAAAAAAAAAAGAAAAAGATATAAAGAGCTTATATGAGTCAGATAGCCCTAAGTGATACGATATTTTATGAACCTACTAAAGTTTTAGGAGTTTTTTTAAATAGTTTGCATGAGACAATTAATTTCATTAAATCAAATGTATACGCTGGGTGTTTATTTATATAAAATCGTTATTGAAATATAAAATGAGAGTTTTTCACAGTAGGACTGAATCTGGCCTCCATCACGGCCTATGAAAATGAACACATTTGCAATGATGACAGCTGCTGTAAAAAATATCTAGTTAATTATTGACTGACAATCTGTTACTGTACAAATGGAGGGCAGTTTGCTGTACGATGCTCTTGGGCAATCAGGAAAGAACATAAGGCTTTCACTGTTTTCTCCACGTGAAATGCATCTGAAAATGTCAGTTTGACATTTCAGCTTTTGAGACCGTTTCACAGTGTTGAAAGTGACCTTCAGAGTGTTGCTGGTGTATTAATGGTTGGTTTTAAATGATTAAAATGGGTCGAAAGTGTGATTTATTTATTTTATTACATTTTCTTGTGCAGATATGTCAGTTCATGATTGTTTTATAATGCCAAAGATTCTTAAACCAATGTAGAAACAAACTCACAGGTGCGATTTGTATATCTTCCCCTCACACTTTTACCAGTTATGTCACTCTAAACAAATAACTAGATTTAGTTGCTGATATATATATATATATATATATAGGCCTATGTTAATCTGGTTTTGGCTAGAGGCTGGAGGAGTGTGTGTCCGCTGACTGTTGTTGTCACAAACATGAGTAAATATTTGCAGAAGTTGTCATTCTTATGGAGTAATATGAGACATATCAGAAGAGTTTTACCAGAAGAGTTTGTTGCTTGTGTCTTGTTGAAAGTCAGTCAGATTTGTGCAATAAAATCATGTCTAAACTTTTGATTGCCTTTCTATCAAGTGTGTTAAGAGATATTAATGCATGGACCAACAAAGTTCACTTTAAAAACCAACCTGTTTATTTTTAATATGACACGTATGGATGCTGTCATGCACCGAACCTTCTGCAATGTCAGAATTTCCCAGTTATTTTATGGGCAAGGCTCTCTTGTTTTTTTAATGTAATCAGGGAGGATCCGAGAATGCCTGATAGTGCAGTGTAATGTGTGTTCACTCCTGTTCAAGTCCTGAATCAGTCCTTTGTGTTTCTGTTTGCTTTTAACTCTCTGCTTCATCCAGGCTGTTCTTTACTTGGCTCTATATTATATTGATTGTTTTGTAGGGTTAGTAACTAACTTTTGTAGGGTTTTGTATCTCTCTGCCTAAGAACAGTTTTTAGATTAATTAAATATTTGATTTTAATTTGTATTGCATCATTTTCTTTTAAAGGCCTGTTCACACAAAGCAAAAATAATAATGAAACTGATTGTTAATAAAAAAAAGCAAAATAGAAACGTTTTGGTAAAAAGATGTATTAATGTGAATAGGCTTCATTTTATAAATAATTGATATATTATACATCAATTACATGTTATTTTTGTTTGATATATGAATATGATACATTTTATATTTTAATTTAATTGCATTTTAATTAATTTTAATATTTTTATATTAATACATTTTAATTTTAAATAAAATAAAATCATCTCATTGTATCCATCCATTCTCCATGTATATTTATTTAGATGTTTAAATATATTTTTATCTAATTGGATGAGTCCTTATAGGCCTGTTTACGCAACGCAACAATAATATTAAACCAACTGCCAAAGAATCCAGCAAATGGACAAAGTTTAGAAAGGAATGGTTCTTAATAGGGCCCTATTTTTTAATAACTATTGATTTTTATATTTTATTTTTAATATTAGGGGTGTAACAGTACACAGAAGTCTGGGTTCGGCATGTACCTCAGTTTTAGGTTCACGGTTCGAATATGAGTTTGATAAATTTATATACAATGTGTGTGTGTGTGTGTGTGTGTGTGTGTGTGTGTATATATATATATATATATATATATTAGGGGTGTAAAGGTTTAAATTACTCACTGTTCAGGGTTTTAGGGTCCCGCTTTCGGTATGGTTCGGTATTATGTTCAGAGAAAAAAAGGGCTACTGGCAAAAAAGAATAAAGAAATTAAGCAAAAATCGTCAAACAACTACAAGCAACTGCACAAGTAAATACAAAAGATCAAAGATACAAATAAAATAAACAGCGATTTTCAAGTTATTTAGGTATCTAATATAGTTTTCAGTATCAATGGACAGAAACATACTCTGTCTGACTTCAACAAACCATATTATCAATGCCTATGCATCGTCAGATTGCAAGATGCATGTGCTGAATAATAGGATGGAAAACAGTACGATTCGATTTTTTAGAGAGCTTAAAGGAGTAATTCACTTTTAAAAAAACTTTTACTGATAATTTACTCACCCCCATGTCATCCAAGATGTCCATGTCTTTCTTTCTTCAGTCGAACAGAAATTAAGGTTTTTGATGGAAATATTCCAGCATTTTTCTCCATATAATGGACTTCAATGGGAACCAAATGGTTCAAGGTCCAAATGAGAGTTTCAGTGCAGCTTCAAAGGGCTTTAAACGACACCAGAGCGATGAATAAGGGTCTTATCTAGGACCCTTCGAGTCATGACTCGAAAAAAGATTTTGATGAATGAGTTTTGAACAGGAGTCACGAACGCTCAGTCACAGAACAGAGCAAGGCGAGCATTTGTGCTTATAAAACCTAAACTTTTTTATTTATTTTTTAAATGAGCGATCGTTTCGCTTGATAAGACCCTTATTCATCGTCTGGTGTCGTTTAAAGCCCTTTGAAGCGGCACTGAAACTCTCATTTGGACCTTGAACCATTTGGACCCCATTGAAGTCCATTATATGGAGAAAATCCTGGAATGTTTTCATCAAAAACCTTAATTTCTTTTCGACTGAAGAAAGAAAGACGTGGACATCTTGGATGACATGGGGTGAGTAAATTATCAGCAAAAGTTTTTTTTAAAGTGAACTACTCCTTTAACTGAGAACCATTACACACACACACATATATAGTTATTATTATTATTATTATTATTTCTCCTTTTATTCATATATTATATTATTTTCACTTTTTCAGAATGTCATAAAATTGAGGTGACCCCTGACTCTGGCACCGAGGTACACTTCAAAAAGAAGCCAGGTGAGGGTCTGGACTGTAACGTGTGTAAGGATGAAGTGTGTGACTCCGACCTGTACCTCACTGAAGCTCGGCCCACCATGGTGACTTTCAACTGCTCTCAGCCGGGCGACGTCTTTACTGTGGAGATCAACCAAAAAATCGGCGAGTGGCAAAATATCTGTAGATAGATAGACAGTCTGAACAATCCATTTGGTAAAAATCACCTTGTAAAACACCAAATCTTTACTTTTATTCCAATCACAGATTGTTCGCCGAAAGCCTGCAGCAACATTGCAGTGCATCCGTATTCGACCCGATTCCTGGAGTTCAGCAGAAGCTTCACCTGGGATCTGAAGGTCCAATCAAACGAGATGTTTCAGCTGAACTTTCCAGCTCCAGGAATGAGACAGATCAAGCCTTCAGAAACCTGTCCAGACAAACACACCTACACCATCATTACATACCAGCGGTCAGGTCTGATCTCCATCGGCACGATTTTGTTCGGAACGGTACCATCAGGTCGTATCCAGGCCTTGGTTAAAGGACGTGTGTCCCTGGAGGTTCCCAAAGACACTGACCTGAACCCTTCTGACTTCAAAGTGTCTAAGGGACCAGATGCAAAAGGTTAGAAGAAGTGACGTGGAACAAGAACTGTTTCTTGAGTGTTTCGTTTTTGATTAGAAATGATTTTGTCTTGTTCTTTGCATCTACAGTATTGGTTGTGGTGGACGTCAAGCTGCCCAGAGGACTGTCATCTACTGATTTCTACACACCACATTTCGGCACAGGCCACTACAGTGCTGACAAATTTCAATGGAACTTTGCTGTTGAGCCAATGCTAAATTTTACAGTTCTCTTTCAACATTACACTCCACCAGAGTGCCTGAATAATAAGGTCTTGGTTGATTATACACTGGGGGACAAGACTTCATTCACAAAGGGACCAACGGACGTTCAGCCGACCAATAAACAGGGAGATTTCAGCCTGACTCTTACCAATTGTGAAGCCAAAAGCAAAGTTCCTGGACTTTCTTTGAACATAAACGTGCAAGTGTTCAGGGGTGGGATACCATGTAAGGAGAAGCATGTAGATTTGTTTTTGTATCTGAAATAATATTGCTATTTAGGGTATCTTGATTAAGTTGTGCTTTAAAGTTGCAGATAAATAGCATGCTGTCTGTGTTACTATTCTGTTCAGATCTTTGCACTGTGGATCTCCGGAACGAGGAGGGATTGAGCCTGCAAATCGAAAATAAAAACCCAGGGTCGTACTGTGAAATGAGCTTGAACTCTGTGGCACAGGAGAAAATAGTGGTTCCTGCGGGCACCAAAGCGGGCCTGTCCTTCCTCGACTGCCCTGTGCAGGACCTGCGCCTGACGGCCACCAAAACCATCGGTAACTGGGAGCGCAGGCAGATAGATAGATAGACAGACAGACAGACAGACAGATATGTAGATAGATAGATAGATAGATATGATAGATAGATAGATAGATAGATAGACAGATAGACAGATAGATATGTAGATAGATAGTTAGACAGAGATAGACAGGTAGATAGGTAGATAGATAGACAGACAGACAGACAGATAGACAGATATGTACAGTAGATAGACAGACAAATAGACAGACAGACAGACAGACAGACAGACAGACAGACAGATAGATATGTACAGTAGATAGACAGACAAATAGACAGACAGACAGACAGATAGATTATGTACAGTAGATAGACAGACAAATATATAGATAGATAAATAGACAGATATGTAGATAGACAGAAAGAGAGATAGACAGACCAATAGATACAGATAGATAGATAGATAGATAGATAGATAGATATAATAGATAGATAGATAGATAGATAGATAGATAGATAGACAGACAGACAGACAATAGACAGACAGACGGGTAGACAGATATGTAGATAGATAGACAGACCAATAGAGACAGACAGACAGACAGACAGACAGACAGACAGATAGATTATGTCCAGTAGATAGACAGACAAATATATAGATAGATAGATAATAGATAGACAGACAGACAGACAGACAGACAGACAGACAGACAGACAGACAGACAGACAGACAGACAGACAGACAGACAAGACAGACAGACAGATAGACAGACCAATAGAGACAGACAGACAGACAGATAGATAGATATCATCTCATGAAATCATAATCTTGACAGAATCATTTTGAAATTCATTCACCACATTATCATGATTGTCTCTTTCCTCCATGCAATTCTAGATTGTCCGAGTGCATCTTCTCGTTCCACCAGCAGGACGTCCCTCACTATTCCCCGCTGGACCCCAGTCTGCACGTTCCCCTCCATCAGTTCACCTGGCTGCTCCGTGTGCTCGATCAAGGCACTGTGGAGCTCACGTCCCCTGACAAAAACCTGCACCAGTCTGTCCCAGACAAGGAGTGTAACGAGAGAGTCTCTCTGCTGATCTCCGAGACTGACGGCTCCAACATCGGCCGGTTCTGCTCTTCGGCTGACGGCACCATAAAAAAAATCCAAATCAAAGGGAACGTTTCCATTACCGTGATCTCCAAAAACAATAAAAGACCTGAGCCAGGAGAAAGGACCTTTCTTTAATGTCGCCATGAGTCCAGAGATCAATGGTGTGTATAAAGTTTGGAAAACTACTGTAAAACACTGTAAAACTATTGTTTACTATTGAGTCTCTAGCATTGTCTTCCTGCTTTATTCACAGAGAATGTAATCTACACCGTATCTCCATTGGTTTCGGGATCCATGTACCTTGTGACGCCCAACTGGCCAGATGGCATGAACCCTTCCTCGTCCGTCTCGTGGATCGTCAGCGTTCCTCAAGAGCACAAGGCCGAGCTGCAGGTCACCGACGTCAGCCAGCCCGTATGCGACTCGGGCCACACAGAGGTCTCGATTCGGACCACTGGGCCAACGCGGCCAACGCAGTCCTGGAGAGAACATCAGAGTTTCGACATCACCGTCATCCAACAGCAGAGCTTCTACCTGAACATGTCCAACTGCGATCCCAAGAGCGGACACTTCGCTGTGCTCTCGAAGGTCACTCTGCACAAGGAAACCAGTGAGCAGAACGCTTTCAATTCCGGGTGGTTTAGGTCCTTGCACACTGAGTCCGAAATTTATTCGTATTTGTCATCCGATGGCTCTGAATAGTTAGCCTGGATGCCAGCCCGAACTCCGCCCACAACATTTTTTGGACGGGAAGTTCGGTCTGGACTTGATCCATTGAGGAGTAATTATGATCAGGCAAACAATGTTCGCGCCAATCAAATTGCCATGGTGGACTTTATACGATGATGGATAGGTGATCTGCAGGGACGTAATCATCACGTTATCAAAGAGCGTCTTCCCTCAGAGATGACTGCAGCTGGAGAATTGAGATGTATAGATTCCGCTGTCGCGTCTGTTGTGAAATAAATCGACAGCGCATTAATTTTAATAGACAAACAGAGAACTGCAATCAAGGCATTTGTCAATCGAAAAGATATTTTTGCCGTCCCACATGATTCGGGAAAACTTATCAGCTGGCTCTGACGGTCGCTGAAGAAGATGGGACGTAGTGAAAAGCCTGTGGTCATTGTGGTTTCTCCTTTCTACTTGCGTTGCTCCTGATTGGTTGTAGGTTTACCGACTATCCAATTGAGTGCAGAGTTGTTGTTTTTTCCTGGTTCGGTTAAGACACGCCTCATAATCAAAGCCAGACGGAGGGTTTCAGACTCATCTTCCGATAGGAAAATGAGTATGACGAAGTCAGGCTAGTGAATAGTCAAAACACCTCTAAAAATGCTCTCTACGGATACGAAATTTGTAGAATCGATCCTGATTCGATTTATTTATTATTTTTTTATGACGGACGAAAGTTGCAATGTGTAAATGTGATTGACACAACGTGAGGTCATATTTATTTTAAAATTTTGTTCTCTATTTCAGACAAATGTGCAAGGACTGTGCTTTATCTTGCACCCGGCGCAAATGACTTTATACACTGATGCATTTATCATTCCTATTTTGAACCCACGCAAAGCGGGCTTTTCCCTCCACAGACACACGTCAGTAAACTAGGGAATGAACTTGCGCTCCCTGGGCGGGTTGGCGCAAAAAAAAGAGGCATGTTTCGGCGCAAACAATCCCTGGGGCTATTTTGCAGTTCCAGAAACAATTGCGCCAATGACCAGAAAAACCTAGTATAAAGTCAGTTGCGCTGTACATTCAGATGCTATTTTAAGCGCGCATGCTTGGCCATAGTACAGATTGTGAACAACGCGCATACACTGTAGATGATTCTCTTATATACACAGATGCATTTTACTTTTTGCAAATGATACATTATTATAAGAAATATATTTAAACATCGAGGGAAATGATTGTTGTGTCCATGATGATGGGAAAAATAGGCGTAAAGCTTACACATACCCAAATTATTATTCATGTTTAACCGAAGCTAATTTGACTGGGTTTGTCCCGTCCCAAATGTCCCTTCCTTTCTTTTACGCCCCTGACGAGAACATCAATCTCCTTGGTTGTGAACCGATGATATGACGCTCTTATTGGTTTGTTTCCCGTTACGCCCAAACCACACCTGTTAATAATGAGGCTACTTCAGACCAACCCCTTTTAAACTTGCGTCGGGCGCAAGAGTCATTTATCCCGCGGTAAAATAGCAACAGCGCCGAGATCCGCCGACAAAGTTACTTGCGGTTTCGCGCTTGACACACACGTTTCAGATCGTTAAAATAGGGCCCATTGTCTTCATTTTAATGGATTTGTGCATTGATCACACTATACTTGGTGGTGGTGTTGTTATAAATATTGCAATGAAGGATAAACAGATTGCTTTTCATCCTCATACAGAGAACTTCCTGAGCATTATCTTGGCCGTAGTCGGGGTTCTGCTTTTGCTGCTAGTCATCACACTTATAGTTGTGTGCGTCATTCGAAGGTGAGTCTGAATTTTCTTCTGTATTCTCTTATGAATTTGAAAATACAATCTGTTTTCAAACAATTTCTTCTCTTTTAGAAGGAAAAACAAACCTAAGACCAATAGGTCCTCCATCTTTTTGCCCAGAGGGAAGCCTTTCCTTCCGGGTAACGCCACCTTCCCAAAATCCAGAGCAGACAATGAGTCCCACGTCTACGCCACCATTGATGACCCAACAATGTACGGGCATTTAGTGGACAAGAACCAGCCTTCTGAGGTCGACAACGGAGCCTGGAGCAACGGGCATCAGGTGGACACGTACCGTCCGTTCACAGGACCTTCGAACTCAATCCCGTCGGCTAAGGATTCGTCCGCTGAATATTCGATAGAAGGCAGAGCAGGAGATGGAGATGCATATCAGCCTTTCTTAAAGCCGCCCAACACCTTTAATCTCCCGAGGCCTCGTTCGCCACTGGTATCACAGGGAAGCTTAGGATTCGAAGATCGTAGGATGATGCATAACGAGCTTCACACTTTCAAGAGTTTCGGTGATATAAATCCCATTCACCTGTCTGCCGATGAATCCAGACTACAACCACAAGTGGAATCGGACACTGATTCCAATACTGAGCCGGAATACGAGGAGGCGATTTGAGGATAAAGCCGGATGCGGAGTGGATTCATATGATGATTCGAACTGCTAACGAACCGCTAAAATTTTATTGGGGGAGCAGAAAAGCCATTTGCTACAAGCCAAGAATGCGCACAAAAAGACAATGTTATTGTGTAAAATTGATGCTAAAAGGCTACGCACTGTTTTGCCGCCCTAGTGGCCACAGGTGTGTTTTGCATGTATAGTCATTAAAAGTTTGATTTTAAAGATTTTTTTTATGGCCTTTTAGCCTGAATGTACAGAATTAAGCCGTTTGAGAGTTTAATCCCTTCATTGGAAGTGTGCCAAGTTTCTCTATTGGATAATTGTTTTGTTTTAACCGTGATTGTCTCCAGGCTACAGGTTTCATATGTGTTTTCTGTTTGTTTTTCAATTCTGTATATTTACGTTGTGCATTTCTAAAATAAATCTCAGATATTTTAATAGATGTTCCTCTGTTTAGAATGTATAAAAAGAATGAAGATAACCACACACAGACCAGATTATGACATTTTTTATATTTCCCGCAATGGATTTGGGGAAAAATCAGCAAAACGTAGATTTAAAAAGGTACTATGCATTTTACATGGAAAAATTATGGAAGCACCATTTTAATAATTCTGTCTGATATTGATTTGATAATTATTTTAATGTCATGCCCAGCAACTGATAAATGGCTGATATTAGCTTTGACAAGTAAATAAACACAAGTAAGTGTAGGCATCAGTTAGAAAAATTTATATTAATTTAATTAAAGCTAACATTTAACATTGTTTATGCCTACAAGTGTTAGATGATGCAAAGCAATCTAAATGTTAAAATTGGCAGAAAATATTTAATATTGATAGTAGGTGAATGCATAATAAAACCAGCCAAAATATTTAATAAATTATGGGCATATACATTTTCTGCTGAACTTTACATGGGCCTGTTTTGCACTAAATGTGTGAAATATCACACACACACACACACACATTTGATCAACGTTTTATTGAAATAAAAGGATATGTTCAGGTTATATCAGGCTAGACATTAGTTAACAAAGCTAGCTATCTGAAATAATCATCGTTCTGCTGGATTTTAACCGGTTGGCTTGGCATCTTACTAAAAGATTTAGTATTCAATAACGTTTGTTTAGTTAGTGTGTGTTTTTGGCTGGATTTTAATGGAGTGTCCAAAAATATCCTTTATTACAGTGTTCGTGTTCAATCTTTGATTATAGATTTTGTGCCTGAGCATTTTTATGGCTAAAATTACACTCTTTGCTCTCCTCAAGATAAAAAATATAGCCAACAATTACGGAGCTGACACAATGCAAGCAGGATTGTGCAATGGAAAGGACAGCTAGGTCAGGGGAATCGCCACGCTGGATGATCTCAGACGATGTTGAACTCGCAGACGGAGGCCCGCTCCTCTCGACACCGCCTCGTCGAGCCACTCTCTCGCCGAGAGAACGGCGCAGTTCTCCGCCAGGCCACCATCAGGCTGCGGGAGCTTCCAGTTCTGGTAGCGGATGTTTGAGCCGGTCTGGTCCATCCACACGCCCTCAATTTGCATGTCGTTTACACCCAGCCAGATTACAGCGTCTGGTCCGATGCTCTGGCGCACATAATCTTGGAGAAGTTTGTTTTCGTCGGAAGACACCGGAGTGCTGAGGATTCCTCCCTTGGCGATGCAGTCTTCGTTAGCCGTGTGGTATCGCTTTTTCACGGTATCCACCAGAAAACACTTGCCGGGGATCTTTATGCCTCGCAGGCAGACTAGCGGAGAATAAAGAAACATTATTTGCCATCTTTAAATAATGTAAAAAGTGTGTTGCCTTTTTTAAAATAAAAAAGTGCAAGTTAAAACCCAGGACATTTTGAGCTCATTAACATACACGACTGGCCATATTTAGAAATAACACCTGCAACTTGCCCCTCCCTTACTGATACACAGGTCTGAGACACGCCCACACGCACAGGTCAGCCAATCACAACAGTGTTACATATCTTCAGGCGCAAACAGGCAGTTTAAATGGATACTTCAGGATTTAGCATTAAGCTTTATATATTAGTATAAAACCAGTAGTATTTTCGAATTACCATGCTTTCTACTCTCATTGACTTGTCCAACCCGGAATCATCGACAAGTACGTGAAATAATCACGTTGGTCCACTTTAGAAAACGTGTAGATGTCATGGTTTATAGATAGTTTAAGCTCAAAACCATGAATAGGGCTATACTGCCCTCTTGTGTCAAATTATATAGCCTTAAATGGTCCACTTTGGAAAACGTGTAGATGTCACGGTTTAACCCCCTCAAACGTGAAACTCACACGTTTACGTTTACACGCTCCAGTGGAGAGATACCCGGATGTTGACCGATTCTACACGCAATCGCCTCTGCCATTACGACGTTAAACCACGTAACCGTGTTAACCACAACCTTTTAAATACTCTACCTGAGTTCCGTTGCTTAGCAACGGGAAGAAACTTTGCTTTTCTGTTTGAGGTCTGTGGAAGTTTTAAATCCGTCTTTTAGTGCCGCTTCCATGTCCGAATAACGGAGAACTGTCACGTCTGTCACATAATTTTTTCCTCATAAATGCGAACACGAAAAATAAAATGAGATGAATATTTGAATGAATATATATATATATATATATTTTATGTTCTGTGGAGAGCCAACCCTTCCTCATTCCATTTGTGCAGTGTAATTCACAGAATTACAAAAAATATATATTTTGCCTCCAAAGTTAAAGTTTTTTTTTTGTCACGCATGAATGCATGTCTATTTCCTTAATATTAAATATAAAAACGCAGACTGATATTTTTCTAATGTCTGGACTCCTCTAAGGGAGTAGCATGAATAAACAGATGTTTCAATATATTGGTTTTAAATGCTTTTTTGAGCATTTATATTTTAAGTTTTAACTGCAAATGGCACGTCCATAACGCTGGAATTCCCCAATTTTATTTTGCATATGGGCCCGGGACTGACTACGCCATAATGCTCGATGTGGCCCGGGGTAAAAATTAGTTTGACACCCCTGGTCTAGAAAGCTCCAAATTCAAAAAATAATTTCACATTTCTTCTACATAAATGACCCGTTTTAAATAGCCTACACATTCATCTTTCCAGTATGAGAGAGGGAAACAATCATGTAAAATTAAATTATGACTGACTTTGGTGCAGGAAACCTTATAAAATGATACAAAAATGCAAAATATGGCCTTAAAACGGTTGATATAATAAACATCCAACTGTTCAAATTTCAAACAAACTTGTTGCTTTGGCTTGGAATGGCAACTAAGAGTGATTATTGGCTTTTGTTTTTAAATTAGTCATACAATCTTATATATGACATATTTGTCTGACCATCTCCTCATAGATCAAAGCCTGAATTACATCTGACTCTGTTCTCCAGGGAAAACACAAGCTGGAAGAATCATCAAAAGCTGCCTGTGGATGTCATGTGTCTTCTGCAAGTGGACACAGTCTAATCCAGAGGCGTAGGAGCAATTCTGAACCTGGGGGGACAGTAAATACTAGGGGGGTCCGGGGCTGTGCCCCCGTGAAGTTTTTTGAAAAATAAACCATTAAATGACACTTTCTGGAGAGTTTTGTGCAAAGAAATGGAGAAATTGAGGCTTACATGCATGTGAAAAACGGCAAGGTTAAGAGCATACTTTGCATTGTATCAACATGCATAGAGGGAATGCGCGTGACGTCACCTCCGGCCGGAGTGCTGCAGTTTCTCACAGTGAGTGGCAAAAAGACTGAGCGGCTGTATGTGTTCAGCGTGAATGCCGCGAAAAACAAACACAACACATATAAAGTGGGAAAGAGCTTTGCGATTGACTGTACAACTAGATTTGACAAAAAATCGGAGGTATATTTTTACAGACTGCGATAGAAAGAGGAGCAAATGGATCACTGCAATTCACAGAAACAACTGGACTCCAGTCAGCGAAAGGTGGATTTGCAGTTATCATTTTGTGTCAATATGCTGAATTTAGCTGTAAAACCATACCCATATATTTTGTATTGTTATATATATATTAACAACTCATCAATTAAATATGTATCATTCCATATTCTGCATTATTGGATGTTTTTTTTAATAAACACTGACTAAAAAAAAAACTATAAAGTTTTAGGGCTGGACGATATGATGATATATAGGCTATATATAACACTGATAAGTGATCACCCAGATTTAAACCTATATTGTATTTATATAAAACATTCACAGGCAAATTTGCTTTATGTTTAGGTCTATATTGCTTCTATTTCCACGGTGTCGAAATCAGGCAAACATAAATGTCAGGCAACACGATTCCTGGCTGCATGTCAATAATATCCATGGATCACGATCTTTAGTAAGTTGTAAGGAACACTATATTGAGTCCAACATTTAATTTAAATTGATAAAATTGTTCGTTTTAGTCGCATTTTTCCCCTATTAAATCCAGTCACGCAGCAGATCTTTTGCCACTCGGTGAGGCTGAGAGGGGGTTGTTCCGGCGGGAAAGTCACGTGTATGCATTCCCTCTATTAGGGCATTTAGCATTTACATTACTGTTAATCAGTCATGTACTGATTAACTCAAATACATTGATTTGATTTCCATTAAATATAAAATACTAAAAAAAATTGCTTGGTAGCTAAAAGTAGTTCTAGCAATTATATTTCAAGTTTTCCACACAGATCAAACACAAATATGCTGACTGAATAGATTGCTAGTTTATTTTGAGTAACGTTAGCCAGCTAGCAGTTCTCTTGGCAGTTTGCTGATAATTCGGTGTCAGAAGTAAAATGCTCAAAACATCTCCTGAGAACAATACCAACCAAGTCTTGGTTATTTAATTTGGTTTAGTCTTATTTTCCTTACCTTGTCATTCAAGGCCAGGGCACTTTTGTACATTTCTGAAACTTCTGCACGCTTCTACATCCCGTGCAACTATCTGTGTCAACCAGATGCGCATGCGCGAGCAGTGCGCGATGCCGCGATCATGGTCGGCTGAGCGACAATCAGCTGAAGAATACGGCCGTTTTTAAAAATTGAATTATGTATTTAAAAGTTGCAGAGTGGATTAATTGGGAGACTCCAAAATTGGCAGAGATAGGCAGCCAATGCAAAACAAAATCCTACATTGGGAAATAGTGCGGGAGGGGGGGGACATGTCCCCCCACGTATAATGGCTCCTACGCCCCTGCTCTAATCCAAACAATACGCCACAGTCTATGGGACAATGTGTTCATATTTCGTTTTTTACAGTTAAAACAGACGAGTCAGGCTGGGGTTAGAGTTATATACTTCAGTAACGCAGGTGTGTGTGAGCTCCTCTCACCCGTCTGCAGAGCCTGCTGCTCCTTTACCAGGTTCAGTTCCTGCACGATGTCATTGATCCGCTGCTGTAGTTCCTCCAGAGCGGCGCTGGTCTCGAGCATCCGAGTCTGACAGATGAAAAATCAACAACCATCCACAATCACATGACAGAAATAATGAATTATATTCAATTATATTGAAAATTTAGCCATTCTTAGTGTTATAGTTAAAGAATCATTGAGGAGAATGGGAATTACAAAAACATTGTAAATAACAAACAGTTATTCAGCATGGATGAATTACAATAATTAATTTGTTTTCTTAATGCAATATATTTAAATCCTTATGTATTATTACATTTTTTATTTAATAAATTATTTTACAGAGAGCACATCTTAGGATGATTCAAATGAAAAATCAGGAACCAATTTCACCACAAATTCACAAAATAAAAAAAAACGAATTATAAAATCATGCATGTGAATTACAACAATAAAAAGTAAAATGCATGGATGCATTTTTTTATTAGTATTTTAATAAATAGATTTTATTTTTAAAATTATTCATATTTGTATATATTACTAACATAAAATTAGTTCATTTTAAAAATTAAAAATTAGTTAAAAAATAAAGTTTAAACTTGACAATTGTTTTCAAAAGTAAAAGTTACAAAAGTATTCGACTTAACTAAGAAAAAATAGTTCATTTAATGCTCAGTAACATCCAAATGTATTAAACATATCAATGCTTATATTCTTCATACAGAAACTCAACATCTTCCTCAACATACAGCTTTCAGCTTAAATAGCCAATTGAATAAATGATCTGAAGAGAAAAATGCTCCTGTCTTACCTTTCTTAGTGTTGGGTTTGTTTCTGGAAGTGTTCTGCTGCTGCGAGGTGTGTGTGAGGAGCAGCAGGACTGTGAACAGAAGAAGTCTCATGCTGAAGTCTGAAGAAGAGGACGACAGATCTCTGTGTTTCAGTCGGCTCACGACTGGAGAACTGTCCTGAACCTGCAGTCGACTTCAGACTGAGAGGAGCGGAGGAGTGACGTCCTCACACACACACCTCACCACACACACACACACACACACACACACACACACACACACACACACACACACACACACACACACACACACCACACAGGCACCTCACACGCCCACACACACACCCACCTCACCACACACACAGACACGCATCACACGCCCACCTCACCACACACACACGCACAGACACACACCTCACCACACACAGAGACAGACCTCATCACACACACACCCACACCTCCTGACAAAAAAAACGAACACACCTCACCACACACACATCACACGCCCACCTCACCACACACACACCTCCTGACAAACAAACAATCACACGCAAACAAACACACACAGCTGACAAACAAACACAAACACACACACACCCCTCCTGACAAACAAACATACAAACACACACACCTCCTGACAAACACACACACACACCTCCTGACAAACAAACACACCTCACCACACACACAGACACGCATCACACGCCCACACCTCACCACACACACACACCTCCTGACAAACAAACAATCACATACAAACACACACACCTAACAAACACACACACTCCTCTTGACAAACAAACATAAAAAACACACACACACCTGACACACACACACACACACCACTCTTGACAAACAAATATACAAACACACACACAAATACAAACACATTAATTATCACACACTCTCACACATACACAAATGTACGTAACACACAGTGCTATCATTGTGGAGACGTTCCATAGACATAATGATGATTATATTGTACAAACTCTATATTCTCTCTCCACACCTGAACACAACACACACACACAACTTTTACATTTCATAAAACATCACGCAGTGCGATTTACAAGCTGTTTTACACACACCGACCCCACAAGGACAAGGGTTTCAGATATCTCCATCTGTGGGGACAGCAGTGTGTGTTTATATATGTGTGTTGTGAATATATATTGTGAATTAATTAACAGTAATAAATAATAGAATCTGCCTGCCCCGGTCTCTCTCCTCGTTATGTTTACTATGATTTATACGACAGATTATAAAACTGATTCCACAGTCTAACTTTCACAGATTCTCAGGTTGCTGAAACACACTCCAGTATTGAAGGTCTCATCAGGACACATCTCCCATCATGCACTCTGCTGTGTGAGGCTGGTGTCTGTGCAGTGATTCCTGATGTTTGTTCTGGTTCAGGCCAGAGGAAGAAGTGATTATGGGATGGAACAGATCCAGACTCACAGCAGCTGTGTGCAGATCTTCCTCAGACGACACGTGGCAGAAGACACACACACTACAGCTTCACACACCTCTGGCAGTCTCTAAAGTCACCATGAAATCAAAATGGACACTTCTTATTTTTAATGGAATATTGTGTTATTTATCCGTGCAAATCATTATTTTGATCTTTAATCAGAATCACTTTCCCTCCTTCTTGCATTTCTTCTCTGATGATGTGGGCAGGGCAACCTGTCACTCACATGAGATCCACCAATAGCAAACCACAACCATCCAATCAATTCCCACAGACAAAATCAAGCCCCGCCCACATTTGTTCTTGTTCGAGAAGCCGTTTCACTCCGGATATACGTCACAATAAAGAAGAAAAGACTCTCGCAACTTCCGTTTTCATGCGAACACAATATTTTTTCTAACATCTGCAATTATAAAAAACATAGGACATAAAAATCACCAACTCATAGCAACTTCAAGGACTCTTTTCTACTCATCTGCTAAACTCAGATATTAAAAAGGCTCAAAATGCACTCAAACCACTCAGATTTATAAGGGGAACGAAGAAACATTTAGTCATCTGTTAAAAGCCCCATTAAAACCGGACCGTCTGAGTTCAGACAGCTGGAAAAATGAGCAAAACAAAAACAGAAGCGTTATATAACCTCGCATTAGAGGATTCAGTGTTAGCCGAAGCTATGAAGCAAGACATGACAAACGCCATAGGAAACTTAACCAATTTATTTGAAAAACTAACAAACAAAAACTGCTATCCAAGGAATCCCACTTTCTGTCGTTTCTTGCCAAGTCGAAAAGAAATTAAGGTTTTTGATGAAAACATTCCAGGATTTTCTCCATATAATGGACTTCAATGGGGTCCAAACAGCTCAAGGTCCAAATTAGAGTTTCAGTGCAGCTTCAAAGGGAATGAATCTTTTTCGAGTCATTTGGTTAATTCAACTAACGAAATGACTCAAAAAAGATTCATTAATTTTGATGAACGAGTTTGAACAGGAGAGTCACGAACGCTCATCACAGAACAGAGCAAGGCGAGCATTTGAGCTTATAAAACTTGAACTATTTTATTTATTTTTTAAATGACAGATCGTTTCACTTGATAAGACCCTTATTCATCGTCTGGTGTCGTTTTAAAGCCCTTTGAAGCTGCACTGAAACTGTCTTTTGGACCTTGAACCGTTTGGACCCCATTGAAGTCCATTATATGGAGAAAATCCTGGAATGTTTTCATCAAAAACCTTAATTTCTTTTCGACTGAAGAGAAGAAAGACATGGACATCTTGGATGACATGGGGGTGAGTAAATTATCAGCAAAAGTTTTTTTTAAAGTGAACTACTCCTTTAAAGCACTAGACAGGATCAGACTGGCTGGTCTCGGACCGTCTGATGGGTATTGCACACATAAACAACACAAGCTGGAGGAAACTCTCTTATACACAAACTCCAGCGCACAGGGGCCAAAGTAACCCAATAAAGTCTACCGTATCACGCTAATAATAAACTCAAGGCCTCAAAATGATCCGCATGATGAATACTTTGCTTAGAAACCTGTTGTAGATTCATCCGATTAATTTTATAATAGTTTAATAATTAGTTTTTCATTTTAATAACTTTCTAAAATCGTTGTGGTTCATGTGTCTTTTTGCTGTGAAATCTTTACTGATGTTTCTAAAGTAGACATAAAAATAACTTTTATATTGACTTGATTACACACATCATTTTTATTCATTTATTTATTTTTTATTTGGGGGGGTCTTTGGGGTGAAAAATATATCAAATATGATCCATGATCCATCAGGCTTTTGATTAACACATATTTCTCTCAATTATCATTGTATTGAATTGCATGTGTTGTCACCCAAAATTAAAACTACAGAGGTCTGATTATAAACCAAGCCTTTATTTATCATCTTACTACAACTGATTATTGAAAGATATGAAGGGAAAACTGATATTTATTTGGATTTTATGATAGTAGTCCCTGTTATAAAGATCTCACTAATTTAATTTACAAGCATCAGAATTAAAACTTACTTCTGTCCATATAAATATCAGCAAATGCAACTGCGTATTATTGTTCAGTTTGGGCCTCGCAATAAAACCACCTCCATATTCTTACTATATTATACTAAACGAGCCATAAAAGTCTGATCAATGATGCTTTTAAAGACACATATGCTAACTTTTTGTATGCTTTTGTTGAATATTTTCTCTAAAGGTTCTATTTTCAAAAAAATTAAATATTCTTCGGACTATTCTTCTGCCATATATCAGGCTTTGCAGGGTTAGGGCTTTGAACAAACTCTTCATTCTGAATAGGAGTAAAAGTGATTCCTTGGCAAACTACTGTGGGGAAAGAAATAACCTGACCTCGGTCATCTCAAAGATGCTCTCCGGGTCCAGACTTCCTCTTCCCAGCTTCCTGACGCATGTGACCATTCCTTTGTGTGTGACTGAGATCAGGAGACTGGCCACAGAACAGGCCTTTTCCTGCAGTGTGGCGTCCACCACGTGTCTGTGACCGATCTGAAGGGCACAAACACATGTCAAGGCATTCTTAACTCCTCCAGCACGTGTATTTACCTGTGTCAGCTGTGCTGTCGATGCCTCGAGAGAAGGAAAGTGTAAAGACTGAAGGATTGCCGTAAAGCAGGTCTCTGGTCGTAAGATGTCATTGACATTTTAAAAGACTTTTTAAAGCAAATAAGTGACTCTAAAAAACACCAAGTTATGTGTAATTTCTTTGCATCTCCTTTTCGAAAACAACATTCAAATTACTAGACAAATTCTATCCTGAGAAAAGTGGATTTTGAGGGTTATATCTCCATTAGGGGTGGAACGGTACATGTATTCGTATTGAACCGAAACGGTACGGGCGTCACGGTTCGGTGCACAAATTTAAACGCAGAATACACGGTATATAAATAAATAAAACTCGCGTGCATATTAATTAATGTAATGCGGAACTACTGTTGGATACGCGGGTTCTTTAGGGACACATAATCTGTACCATCGGCTAGCTCTGAAGCGTCAAAGCTCTGAACGCGCGTTCACTTCAAACGTGGATTTATACGCGCATTTGTAACATTTCCTGATGAAACCTTCCAGTTCTGATGGGAACAGACACACAGTGACTCACCGTGTGTTAAACAGGGCGGCTTTGATTGCGATGGATATGGCGTCAAACAGGTTTCCGTCACACTGCAGCAGCTGTGGAGACAGTCATGCATTAACTGTCAGCATATACGCCTCATCATGAAGAGAACCTCAGGGTCCACTCACCAGCACGTCCACGTACAGCACCCAGCAGTTCTCCCCGGCAGGATGCAGAGCGAGCGCAGGTCCACACTGTGTCTGTTGTTGAACACTTTATAGAGGACGTTACTGAGCTCCACCCCCAGCTCCTCCCCCCGCGCCCTCAAACTCCGGAGTGGCGTTTGCTGAGCTGCAAAAGACACGGCAAGCATCAGGTATTGTCTAATTACCATGTGGATCATGGACCTTGAAAACGCATCATCTATGGATATTCACTGCTAATTTGCATATTTCTACACTGAAGTACCTGCACTGCTCAATCATGTACAGTACGTACCTCTACACATGTCTAATAAACTGCAGAGTATACTGTCTTATTAATTGTGCTGCATCTCATTCATTAATTTCTTAATTTTTTTAATAGAAATAAACATATTTAAAACAAAAAATGTACTGAATATGGCTCATGGGAGAACTATGGAAGCTTTTTTCTGCCACACAATTAAAAATAAAAAAGGTAATGGCAAATTTTTATCTTAAAGTTTTTCTTCTCAGAATTTTGTAACATAAACTCGCAATTTTTTTAGAACTGCAAGATAAAAAGTTGCAATTATCATTCAAATAGTTTTATTCCATGGTGGAAAAAAGCTTCTATAGAGAACTGCTTAAACAGATTTAACTTGGTTTTTAAAGTTATAAAAAGCTTCCATGGTAAAGTGGTGTGCAGAACATGAAATCCACAGGGAGGAGTTGGATCTGGATCCGACTCCTCCCTGTGGATTTCTCCTCCACATGGGAGGAGTCGGATCCAGATCCAACTCCTCCCACTCCTCCACATGGCCCCCTGGGGAGACGGTAAAAAAATCGAAAAGTACTAAATTGCGCATAACTCCTAGACCGTTTGAGCTAGAATCACGATTTTCGCATCATTGCGATCCCTGGCTCAAGCCGAACAAGATGTATATCTCCGATTTCCATTTCGGGGACCATGGCGCCCGCCCGAGGCCACACTGAAAGGGGAGCAAGGGCG
>JAQIUQ010000816.1:0-5000 GCA_030378365.1 Hybognathus amarus | reverse complement strand
TCCGGCCTCCAGTTCCGTTCGGCCTCGCGAAAACAAAATATCTTCCGTCTATCCGTCCTTCCGTCACATTAAAAGATCATAAAAAGAAGACCTAAAAAGAAGACTAAAGTCATAATGTGTTGGTTTTTAATGAATGAATCTACAGCACTGAGGCTACACAGAGATCCTGCTTGAGCAGGAACCATCAGAACATTTCCCTCCGCAGGAACAGCTGGAGAAAACTGCAGAGATACCTGGAACAAGGACCAACACGCTGTAGGACACACGCACACCAACATTCCCAAATTGAAAAATAGCCACATCATTCAGTACATGGTTCTGGAAACACATATCAGTGTCAAACGGCACATTAGCAGCAACTAAATTCTTACCGGGAAGAACGCTGTAGACCAGAATCTGCACTGCTGGAGCCATATTGACGCTGACAGACAACTGGAACGGACAAACTGGGAAACATCAGAACAAAATAAAGAACTGACCAACCACAAGACAAGAAAATAAAGCATCATTCACTTGCCACAGGACTCAACTTTCAGTCCCATAACTGCAACGCTGTAGGTCTGCGGTGTGTTTAGTCACATCAGACTTGGGCAAAACTAAACCAGAAACAAAGCGCTTTAGGTTAAGGCCTCAGATCTGTCATTGAACTGCACATACAGAACAACTTACCGTATTTTTGCACCTCAAAAACTTGGGAGACTTCTCGGTCAGCAATAAAAGCCTTTAGGGTGTACATCCCCATCTGAGCCTCTGGGTTCAATATCAGCTCCGTTGAGGAAACATTTGTCCACTGACCAATCCGGTTATTATCTTTGTCCTGTTGAAACAAATTAACAGCTCAGAGAAAATCTGCAAAGAAAGAAAAGTGCAAAAAGCTGCATTGGCTCCATTCATGCAAGACAGACCGGAATAATAAACATTTAAAAGCAGTCATTGAAGTTGAAATTTCTGCATCTTAAAAGAACCTGCATTTAATTTGCTTTTAATTTATGGTCGGAACACTCAAAATGGTGAAACATCTGGTCTTACCATTTGATCAAAGGGCACAAATTTGGGATCCATGGAGACAACTCTGAAATTAACTGCAAAGACACCAACAAACTCACATATATTGCATAATGCATTTGAAGATGATAGCTTCAACCAAGGGTCATTCACAGCTCACCTGTTTGTCCTGGATTGTAAATAAGTTTGTCTGTTTGGATGAAGGTCAAAGGTAACGGCTGAACATGATTTTGCTCTCTTCAGTCGCTCTGAAGACCTTCCCTTGAACAAAGAGGAAGATTTATAAATTATAACCACAGCCAACCCCTCCCGTTCAGTGATCCAATAAAAAAAGACAACACAAACTACTCGCATACAACAGATTTTACACTTGTAAAACAAAAGTACATATTCATAAACCAAAGCAACAACCACTCAGAAACAAAATGAACTCAGTTTAGACAGAACTCAAAAGAGGCTGGATAAAAAGGCGCAGATGAAACAAAAACCTTGAAAAAATTATATACGATCCGGCCAAATCACAGAGATGTCGATTCGCACGGGACTAATATTATCACAGGACCTCGGTGTTCGGCGAAATATAATAGGTAATTTGCGGGGCAGTTTTTACTTTACAAATTACAGACATGGCCGATTCGCACGGGATTAAGATCATAGACAAACTCCGCAATTATTACAAATTACTAAAGGTCACCAGATAATACTAATCCTATGCGAACAGAGTGCCGAAGTGATGACGTCACTTTGTTGGACAACTCGGAAGCTAGCGGCGCATGGGTTCCCCCCATGGGGTTCCCTCTGGTCGAAAAGCAATGCATTTTCCCCATAGACTTTTGGAAAATCGCAAAAAACAAGATCTCTGTTTAACAAAGGGTTGTGACCCTTACACGTTTTGTCTAGCAAGATAATCTTTACAAGTTAATCCAAAATGTATACACTTTTAAGCCTATATAAAGATTTTAAAAAGCACAATCAGACTCAATAAAGTTTAAAAAACCCCAAGCAGGTTATAACCGTGTGTTCCATGTCATAGATCAAAACGTGAAAATATTTAGAGGCTCTGTTCACCACAGACCTTATTTCAGGCGATTTAGCAAAAACCCATTCAAAAATCCCATAGGCTTTATAGAGCGAGGGAACCGTAATGCTAAAATGCTAGCTCACTTCCGCGTTTTGGCCTACAGAGTCACGTCGTAACTTCGGCACTCTATAGGGCTTTAGAATTAAAAACAAACTAAATTAACTTAAAATCATACATACCCCAGGAGATTTGCAGCACGGAACTACACATCTTCACTCACCTTATGAGAATATGCAGCCCCTTAGGAAACAAACTGAAAACATACATTAAGCAATTCAGTCTCCCGTTAACCAAGAAAACTCTGTAAAATATGCAAACTTACCTGGCAGCTATCGCAAGGGCCAGAGAAAACCAGAGGATGTATTCAACTCTCACAAACATGCTAACGTACACATCTCAATCAAACCCAACACTATTACCATTACTCATCACCACCTTGCGTTTACAATGAGCAGGACCCACTGTGACGCATACCTGACGCAAACAAACCACTTACATTTTTATACTCCGTGACACCAGCCCCCAAAAGTGATTAACCTGTCCTGAGTTTTTTTTTTAAATCTCACACAACTAATCTGTTTTGCACGCAGCAATGGCGCCGGATCGGCAAATGCCCGTATGTCGTGACGTCATGTGGGTACTACGTATAGCCTACATGTGATCATCACAAAGCTGCTAAATGTGTATCTATATGTAAACATTTTCACATTTTTGTTTAACTTTAGTTTGTCACTGGTTTGTTTGTCTTTTCATGTTTTTTTTTATTTTTGTATTTAGTTTATTCAATGTAGGAAATAGTATTTCACATGACTTTGATTTTACTTTATTGACACTGTCATTTCCGGATGGTATTCATCATTAAAAATAAACAAGTTCCACCTTTTAAACTTCTCCTCAACGTGCATGCAGTGTAAATAAAGCAGTTGCATCAATGAAATAATATTAAACGGCCACGCCCCCGTGCTAATGGTACCTGGCAAATTACAAGACGAAAATTAAAAAATCATTTAGATTTCATTTATCCAAATGTTTGTTTCTGAAGTCACAATTTAGCGCAAGTAAAATTGAAAAACAGGAGAAAAAAGTAACTATACATTGATAATGTAACTGGAAAAACAAGAAAAATGAATGCCTGGTTTCCATTTTTCATTTGCATTTTATGGTCTGAAAATTGAATTGTGAAGAGTTACACGGACCTTAGGCTACCTTATTTTTACTTTATACATAATACAAACGCAAACACTAAAAGCCAAGTAGGCCTATAATTAAAACACATGGCTCTACACTTATATTTTTGAAGGAGCACTTGTAGATGCATTTTACACAGCACTTACAATTTGCATAAATAATCGTATAATACTAATGTATCAAATATAAAATTTGGAATACAGAAATATGAAATATTGAAGTAATAGTAATTAACTATATGTACTTACAA
Organism: Hybognathus amarus; assembly: GCA_030378365.1. Taxonomy (NCBI): domain Eukaryota; kingdom Metazoa; phylum Chordata; class Actinopteri; order Cypriniformes; family Leuciscidae; genus Hybognathus; species Hybognathus amarus. Next base: position 1,476 of record JAQIUQ010000816.1, on the reverse strand, counting down.
TATAATTTAAGTAAGGAGTTAGTTGCATGTATCTATGCATGATTGACTATAGAAACTACATGTAAAATTAAGTGTTACCAAAATGTACAGTTTTTATTTAAACATTTCTACTGGACTCCCTGCATTACTGTACCTTCGTATTAAATGAATAGAAAAAGCAAAGGTTTGATGTTGTGGTGTTTTTTCTTCAGGTCACCCTGCATCATCTGCTGAAGCTGTTCCAGTCAGACTCCAGCGCCATGCCAAAGAAGACAGTCGTGTCCGAGTTCTACGACGAGATGGTGTGAATTTGATCAGAACAGCACAACAACATGACATTATAGTAATAATACAATCATAAAGCCTAAAACCTGTGTTTTTGCAGATATTTCAAGACCCGACAGCCATGATGCAGCAACTTCTGAACACCACCAGACAGCTGACGTTGGGTGCTTACAAACACGAGACCGAGTGTGAGTGCTTCACTTACCTTTGCAGCTCCTATTGAACAGCTCAGTGGATGGGCTATAATTAAACCCTGAACATACTGTACATTAAAATGAGTCCGCAGTTCTAATCATGTGAACTAAACATTCAGTGTTTCATGTTGCAGTTGCAGAGCTGGAAATACGAACACGAGAAAAAACGGCAAAGAAGAAGACTAGCCTGGAGATCGTAGAGCTGAAGGAGCGACTGAAAGCCTCCAGAGAAAACATCAACTTCCTGAAGGGAGAGACTGGAGGAGGACGACCAGATGAAAGATCACTGAGGATGATACATGCTGTGGGATTTGTTATGCTTTTGTGGGACTGATCAATTTAGGTTTCTGGTTCTAAGTTTGACAGTATATTTAGTAGTGAACTTTCTTGTCCAGCTAAATGTGTGGCAATACATGACCTTTTGACTTTTTATGAATAAAACTTTTTTTTACCAGAGTCAGGCTTACCATCCAGTTTTGAGCATGATGTAACAATACATTGTAATTTGTATGCACATTGTTTCAAGCAGCTTTACATAACATCAACCCTCAAAGCCCAAAATGAACTGGTGACTGGCAAGAAAAAAAAAAAACTCCATGGCTTCATCTAAAAGCAATTTGTCTGCATCTGCTTCTCTGCTATATAGAAGGTGAAAAAGAGTGACAGAAGAAGTATCTCTGAATTCACAGTACTCAGATCTGAGTGCAAAAATGGAGGCTCTAGACCCTTCCGCAGCCGAGATATTGAGATATTTATAATGGCATAAATGCTACGTGGGATCTCAATATCTCAGCTCTGGAAGGGTCTAAAACCTCCATTTTTGCACTCAGGTCTAAGTCCTATGGCCCTCTATCAGAATCCAGAGTTTCAAGAAATTGGAAAAACTTTTTTTTTTGCACAAAAAAAAAAAACGACAGTGGTCCCGTCTTCGACTGACGGGAAGAACGAAAGACTCAAACCCGCCAAACCCGAACTCCATATATGTATATATATAGTTTCAGAATTTTTATTGTAATTT
>JAQIUQ010000815.1:0-77241 GCA_030378365.1 Hybognathus amarus | reverse complement strand
AATGGAATGGAGCACAATTATTCTTTGGTCAATTGTTCTCGGAATATGAACTGTTGGCTGTAAAGGGGTCGCACACCGGATGAGGAGCCGCGCCACGTCTAGGACAAAGTCCAGTATCGCACACCGGACGGAGAGTCGCGCCACGTCTAGGACAAAGTCCAGTATCGCACACCGGACGCGCACTTTCTCATCAGTATATGGCCAGCAATATTGTTATGTTTAATGACATGAAAGGAAGATAATGTCTGTTCTATGTTATGATTGTACTGTACAATTAAATACAATCGTTGCTGAGTCTGCAGTCTGAAAATTTTACCTCAGAACATCCGTTCACTGAATGAATTGAGAATCTCACCTGAAAAATCTAATAACATCAGTAATTGTCATTCAAGCAGCTGATTTCTGTAAATGAATGCAAAACTAAATGCATATTGCAGCATAGGGCGAAGTCAGGATACATTAGCAACGATTTGACTTCAAACCCTCTCCACCATAGCTTCGTCCAGTGACTCGTACAGTAACATCTGTGATAACTAATTTACTTTTAAACCTGACTTTTCTTGCGGCTATTTCAGTTTAATGAAAAACAAGCATGTCATTAAACGCAACATTTATAGAAATCGAACTTTACCTCATCCATGACAACTAATTTTCGATTCCCGTCTGACTGATTTATCCACGGTGGAGTTGAAAACAACAGTTCCCATCATTCCGCGTTCCTCCACGTCGTCATCAAGCAAAGCCGTTGCTGTTGTTTTGAATGTAGCGCCCTCTAGCGACATGCCAATCTTAGGTATTGCAGCTTTAACAGATTTCTCTAACATTAGATATTTGTAGTTATTTATGAGTTTTAACTAAAATAATATGATAATGCATTTTAAAAAGAAACTTGTTTCATTTATTGTCACAACAGAACAGACTGATGATAGTGGCATTAGCTAGCTTTGTGGTTAGCTAGTCTATGATGAGCCATAATTTAGCAATGGAGAACTTCATACTGCAAATTGTAAAACATACATTTTCAATATAACAGGCCAAGGAGAGATGATACGACTCATTTCTCTATAACTGTCACGCCGATTTAAAGAAATACTTCAGTCACATTGTCAAAAGTTAAAAGGACAGTCAGTCAACTACACTGTAACAACGTAACGTTACTATTGCTAGCTAATTCCGCTTCACTCTCGGCTTATTTAACAGCAGCAAAACTGGACATGATAGTCACAAATTTTGTCATGCTTATTTGAGTTAAGAGAACTGATGGGGATGATCTTTTAATTGTTATTCCAGCAATGTATGTCTCGTTACCAACTCAACGAGTGTAGCCAACAGGGACGGTGTAGAGTGCCCTCTGGTGGACAAACTACAACTCCAACACTCATGACATGGTTGAAGCGTGATTTGTCCATTTTTATTTTATTTTTTAAATATTCATTTATCGGCCATTATAACTGCCGATACCGATAGTTTGGAAAATGCCTTATATAACGGCGATAATATCGGTCTGCCGATATATCGATTATGGCTCTAATGAGTCCAGATAATAAATGGAAGTGAGAGGACTGCTTTCTTTACTCAACTCTTGGTATTCTTTGTACACTTTAGCATACTTTTACATAGTTAAAACATGACAAAAGATTATTAAAACAATTATTTGAAATGTACTTTAGAGTAAAACTTTTAAAGGGACACTCCACCCATTTGCATTAAGCTTTCCATTGTTAGAAACCCAGTCATACTGTGTATGTACAATCTGCTATTTACCTTTTTCACTTCCTCCTACAATGATGCAAAGATAGTCATTTTACGTCATTGTAGGAGAAAGTGTAAGGGGGGGGGGGGTTCTGTAAAGACTAGAAGCCCTAGATCTCACCCTTTCAATCCTGCCCATAGGGGGTTGGGCCTAATGCGCAATCAGACCAATCACAGATCAGTGCCAGTGCGTTTGATTTCACCGGTACTGAATACTCACACAAGGTACTGAATACTCAGACGGGTGCATTATGAAGGATTGTGATTACACATAGAGTCAGCCATCGCAGGCTCTTGTTCTGTGGAGAGAGCCGAGTAGTAACTTTAGGGGTTGATGTCCTCTTTTTCCCGGACATGTCCGGCCGTCGATGTCTGGGATTCAGCTTTTGCTTTCTGCAGTCGCCATTCATTGTTTACATGCACAGCTTTTGTTTCAATCTAACTGAATTCATTCTGATTGGTGAATCTGAATGTAGTGTTTACATGAGCGCTAAACAAGTGCGTTTTAACCCTCTGGGGTTGTCCGTTTAACAGTCACACTTGGGGTGTTCGGGTCCAAATGGACCCAAAGGGCAGGATTCATATTTAAAAAAAAATCTTTTTTTTTTTTACATGTTTTTTATAATTTTTTTCTTGTCTTTTTTGGTGTTTTGAGATAATTTTATGATTTATAATTAATATTTATGCAATAATTATGACCCATTTTTCCCATTGAACATAATAGACTTTTTTTATCAAAGCTGTATTACATTTTAGAGTGAAGCCAAGGCCTCATGAAAGCATTTTTTGAAAAAAGATAGATGTCATCTGGTAGACACACTGAGCATTTTTATCACGCAATAGCACATTTTTCCACTATAGTGGATTTACAGTACAGCTCTCTGTAGAAAGGCTTGGGGATTCTAGTGATTTTTTGCAAATATATACCAATTTTTTTAGGTTGATTTTTAAAATATAAAAACATATTGTGTGTGTGTGTGGCTGTGTCTGTTTTGCACTCTTGATGTTTTATAGATTCTCAAAGACTATTTTTGTCTTGATTTTTGTTTGTTTGGTTGGTTTAGATGGTAATTTGAAGTGCCAGTTTTAATTTATTATACAATCAAATCTGAACATTGCATTGGAAAGAGAACAAATGGAAAGCATTTTGTTACCCAATGTTTAATTCTAACTTATTCTAACTTAATAAAAATGCAATTCTTTCAGTTTTCATATTTTTGATAATTTCAAATTCATTTCCTATGGGGGTCCATTTGAACCCAAAGGGCCTGAGTGACTATTTTTTTTACAACCACTTTGACTGTTCACATCCTGCCCCCAATTTTTTGTGTGTTCACATACCTAGTACCATAAAAGTCACCTAGTTTTGTTACATTCCGATGAAGTTGTGATTTTTTAAAATTCAAAACAGATTTTTGTAATCTGAATTTATGAGTGTGAAAGTGTATAAAAGTGTGTGTGTGTGTGTGTGTGTGTGTGGCTGAGTCTGTTTTGCACTCTTGATGTTTTATAGATTCACCCCTTCACTGTTGTGTGTTTTTTTATGGATTGTGGCTGATTTGTAGATTATAAAAACTCTGTTTTTTTCACATTTTTGCCAATTTCCCATTCATTTCCTATGGGGGTCCATTTGGACCCGAACACCCAAGTGTGACTATTTTTTTACAACCACTTAGACTGTTCACATCCTGTCCCCAATTTTTTTGGATGTTCATATACCAAATACCAACAAAGTCACCAAATTTCAGACCATTCCGAAGAAACTGTGATTTTTAACATTTTTTTATTTGAATGCTTCGGGTCCATTTGGGCCGAACAACCCCAGAGGGTTAATATTGCTAAGAAAATTCCCGCTCCTCCGTGAGAGATACGAGATTGGTGTCGCTCATCGGCAATCATGCCACCAGCCTCGCGCCATTCTCCCGCGGCCCTCACTCGTCCCGCTGGCCATAGTAAACATGATGAATGGTGACTGTAGAACGCAAAAGCCGAATCTCCGGACATTTGGGCGATCTCGAAACACATTTTCAGGCAGACTCATCACAGAGACCCACTAGTAGCCTAGACTTGTTGTTTACCTACTGCGCTCTGTTACCAGTAGGCATGGCCTCCTAGGGCAGCGAAGCAAGTGCATTCTGGGAGTTGTTGTCTTTCATCCACAAAAGCCAAAAATACATTTTATGGCTTTTCTCAGTCTAGAAAGCTCCAAATTAAAAATAATTTCACATTTCTTCTACATAAATGACCCATTTTAAATACACATTCATCTTTCCAGAGGTGGAATGACCCTTTAATTTGACTTTATTATGAAGTGAACTTTTTTAAAGTGTACTTAAGTGTGTTAAGAAACGGTCTTGAATGTGAACTCTATACATTTTAGAGGCCTTTTACATCAATGATATTATCTGCAAATAAAAGATTTGAAGTACAAGTGCACATTCAATTGAATTAAGCACACTTTTTCACAAGGGATCTTTGTATCTTGACAACATTTAATATTCGGCTATCATGACAGTGTGACAGTCATGTTCCGGAAGTAAAAACTCATTTTTCTCCTTAAGGAATTTAGGTTTTTAATGATAAAAGACTTTGAGCTACGACATTGTTAATCTATGGGATTTGCTTCTGTTGAAGCCGTCAGCACGCGTTATTTCACTCTAAAAATTGTTGGGTTGTTTCAACCCAAATTTGGGTTAAATATGGACAATCCCAAACATTGGTTTAAACATTTTATTTAATAATGTAACCCTACAGTTGGGTTTGTCTTTGGTTTAAACAACCCTGCATTATGTAGTGTTTCAGCTTGTTTTTTAAATAACTGTGTTTAACAGTGCAATGGTGAAAAACTATATTACCCATGATGCTGTACTGACAAATTACACCAATCAGAGAGTTCGAAACAACCAGCACGCTCCAAAAAGAGCTCTTTAGCTCCGCACACTCCCTATTATGAGTATTCCCCTATTTTGCAATAAGCTTAAAATGAGTAAATGAGTAGTTTTATATTTATATTCCTTCATTTTTAATTCTATTATGGTATTTTCAATGCTTCAGGGGATTGTAGTACTTTCTCTCACTAAAGCTTTTAAGTGCACACTACACAGTCTTGTGTCTTTGACTTCTTTCCTGTTTACTGTAAAGCTCCTTTGAAACTGTGTTGTATAAAGGGCTATATGCATAAAGGTGAATTAGTGATGTTTATTTAGCACATGCTAAATATAAAACTTTTGTTTGTTCTACAGACATAACATAACATTACATTTACATTTACAAGACATAGTAAATTAAAATCATCCAGATTATTGAGGAGAGATGTGCTATTATGAATGCGATTTATTAGGATAGTCACTTTGAGTTTTTTATGGCATAGAAGTTCTTGCAAGTGTTATCTGTGAACATGAAACTGAGGCCTGTGATGTGATTTCGTCCTTGCATAGATGTTATATCTGGCACTATTTAGGTGTGTATCACCAGAGCTCATGTTGAGATCATGACAGAACCAGGTCGTGTGCAGAGAAGCGGCGTTTGATCCGTCAATCATCAGCTCTCTTTCATGGCTCTTTCTGCATCACGCAATTAGTTATGAAGTTGTAAATGATTCCCATCCATTGCTATTTATAAGGCTAAATTCGGGGAGATTCATAACAAGCAACTTCTTGTTAATTAGAGGCAATTTATAATCAGTTTCTGAATTCAAATGAATGTTGATATCTTATGAAAGAATTTAAGGTGATTTAATCAGTATCAAGATTCTTGAAAAATATCTGTAATTATTTCTTTAAAAAAACATTTCTATATAGAAATACTTCTAAAGCGGTTTTGTGTAAACATTATAAAATGCTTTCTGATTCTGGCTGAATTCCTAAGCTTAGAAATTTGTAACCACATATATTTTATTTTCCTTTTATATTGCATTTTTAATGAGTTTTAAGCTTAAGGTAAATTCCCCAATGATTGCAAAAATTTTGAGTTAATTCTATTCATATTAAAGGCATTATGAAGACTAGACTGAGAGATTGAACGTTGAGTTATGAGAAACAGCCTGAGGGAGTTGAAGGCCATGACCCAGAATCCTCTTCTCTTTACAGCAACTTTACCCTTTGACCTGAATGATCAGTTCATGAAACGCAGGACTGACGCTTAGAAAACAGGTTAAATCTGCAGCACTTTCAGCAGAGAGGAGAAAGAAACGGAGTGAAGCAGAGGCTCCTGGCTTTATGACTGTGACTTTAAGATAGCTTATGGTTTTTAATGAGCATAATTAATACAGATACTGAGTCGTGCGCTAGATCTGGGCTTAAGAGCGGTCAAGTCTCATGTGGAGAGACGCTCTTTCTGTCTTTTTCAGAGATTCCTCCTGAGCAAGAATTAGCTTTAAATTTATTCAATTTGGGTTTCATTTGTCTGAAGTTCTTAAACAAAAGATTTAATATTTATATGTGAATAAAAAATAGCCTGTTCTACGGTTAGCACTAGTAATAAGACAGTTATTATAATAAAATAAATTTATTGAATAAATTAAAAACAGGCTGATCATGAGGACCCACTGACAGAATGCAATACAAATATATTTATAAAAATAAAAAAATACTTTACTGTTTAAAAGTTTTAAGGTCAGTCAGGAATTTTTGGTCACACTTTAGTTTCGGGTATAACTCTTACATTAAACTATAGCATGACTTTACTACTTATTATTAGTTATTAATGTGGTTGTTAAGTAACAGTATTGGAAAATGATTTATTTATTGTACAGAATAAGTACTTTATAAGAGCTAATAAACAGCCAATTTTCTAGTAATGTGCATGCTAATAAGCAACTAGTTAATAGTGACAATTGGCCCCTATTACTGATTTGTATTTTATTTTATTTTTTGGAAAGAAATGGATGCTTTTATTCAGCAATGATGCATTAAATCGATCAATATTGATTGTAAAGACATGTAATGTCAAAGTTTACACAAAAATATGAAGCAGCACAACGTTTTCAACATTGATAATAAAAATAAATAATGTCCGCTGATAAAAAAGTCTACTTTTATATCTAGCATTACAAGCTTTCTGAATACGCTTTGGGTGCTCTTCTCTTTTCTGCCGTTTTGTTAATTACCTCGTTAGTAAACCAAATCGCACACAAAAAAGCAGCAAAGCTTGAATTTCCTCCATACAAAACTTAAAACAAACGCGCAGGCTAGGAAGAGCAGTCGCACGCAGTTTAACCATGAGTTTAACGTCACTATCTTCCCGCCTCGGACCGGTACTTTGGTACGCGGTGTGAACGCAGTAAGCAAGCGGTCTGGGGAAAAAAAGGTTCCTGTGAAAAAAGTTCCTGGGAAAAATAGTTCCTGGTAATTGCGGTGGAAACGCGCTACTAGAAGCTGATTGGAGGTCTGAAACACTTTGCCCCACGCAGACAGACAGACAGAGAGAGAGAGAGAGAGAGAGAGAGGAGAGAGAGAGAGCACCTGTGTGTCCCACCACAATCCCACACCTGCACTATCAGCCTCTCACGGGCTTCATAGACTCTCATTGAGGCATTTAAGTTTTTGTCAGGCGTTTCTCTCACTCTCTCGTTCATACGCAAACACACAGCATTCATGTTTTTCTTCAAGGTATGTGTGTCGCCTGGCCGTCTGCCCAGTGACGGATTAATTGCTTTGGAATAGTGCCACTCTTTGGGAGTTGAGTTTACCCTGTGTGTGTTTTCATGCAGAGCTGTGCCATCTGCCTCTGTGGCACTGCCATTGCTATCAATAACACACACACACCACCAGTCCCCGGTTCACTTGGCACAGGACTTTGTAAAAATGTCTCTAATGTCTCTTTGAGTAATGTATTATCGGCCATGTGTTTCTCATAATGAATGGTTTATAAGATGTGACTGCCATTCCTGCTGAACACACAGTAGCATTACACTTTGCTATGTAACTATTCCCTCACCATTTATGGAAATGAATGATACCTCCTAATCATTTACATGTGTTCATTTAGTAGATGCTTTTGACATATAAGGAGCATCACAAGTAATTTGAGGAGAGTGTCTTTTTTTTCATGTTGGACAATATAAACCTGTGGAAACATGATCTCCCGACTTGATTTATCCGTCATAGAGGTTACGCTGGCACAGGCGAACTGAGAAAATGTACAAATCTAGTTACAGAATAAAGATATACGGACATCAGGTGAAGACATGGGCTGATAGTAAAAGGTGAAAAGATAGTTTTGTGAGTGTGATTTTTCCACTCGTCTTCTGTCTGTGTCTCGTCTCTCTCTGGATATACACTGACGTGTTTGTGTTCATCTCCTCAGCTGCTGGGTTTCATCTACGCCTGCTACGTCATCAGTGTCATCACAGAGGAGGAGGACAGCTGTGAGTATCTTTATGTGTGTGTGTGTGTGTGATAAGAGAACAAAATGTAAGTCTGTCCTACACTTTCTTTCTTGATTACGTGTCTAAATCTGTTCCTTTTTTCATTTTATTATAAAGAAATGTGCCCGTCTGATTGTACTGTAACATTAAGGAGATGATGGCTCTGTGTCCTACTAGCTTTGTTTTGTGAGATATATCTAAACCATATGAATTATCAATGTTGAAGAATATGAAATATTGATGTAAAAAGCCATTTTTTGATCCATGGGAAGGGGAACACTACTTGTGAGAAACACTGTATTACTAAACTCACTTTGTAAAGTGTGTGTGTGAGACTCTCTGACTCGTGAGGACTCAAGCTTATAAATCATACAGAATACGTTGGTTTTTTGGTTTTTTTTTTTTTTTTTTGCAAATGTACAAATCTTTGAAAGGTTGTTTTAGGGATGTGGTTAGTGTAAGGGGAGAGAATATGGACAGTATAAAAACCATTACGTCTCACTCTCAGAAAAAGGTACAAAAGCTGTCACTGGGGCTGTACCTTTTCAAAAGGTACACTTTTGTACCTTAATGCTACATATTAGCACTTAACATGTGCATATTAGCACCTGGAATGAACATATTAACACCTACAATGTACATATTAACACCTAAAATGTACATAGTACCACCTAAAATGTACATATTAGCACCTAGAAAGTACATATTAGCACCTAAAATGGACATATTAGCACCTACAAAGTACATATTAGGACCTAAAATGGACATATTAGGACCTAAAATGGACATATTAGGACCTGGAAATTTTGAATATTAACACCTAAAATGTACATATTAACACCTAAAATTGACATATTAGGACATAAAATGTGCATATTGGGACCTAAAATTGCCATATTAATACACATATTAGCACCTAAAATGTACATATTAACACCTAAAATGTACATATTAGCACCTACAAAGTACATATTAGGACCTAAAATGTACATATTAGGACCTAAAATGGACATATTAGGACCTAAACTGAACATATTAACACCTACAATGTACATATTAGCACCTACAATGTAAATATTGACACCTAAAATGTACATATAAGGACCTAAAATGGACATATTAACACCTACAATGTACATATTAGCACATACAATGTAAATATTGACACCTAAAATATACATATTAGGACCTAAAATGTACATATTAACACATAAAATGTACATATTAGCACCTAAAATGTACATATTAGGACCTGAAAATTGTACATATTAACACCTAATATGTACATATTAGCACCTAAAATGTACATATTAGGACCTGAAAAATTTACATTTTAACACCTAAAATGTACATATTAACACCTAAAATGGACATATTAGGACATAAAATGTACATATTAGCACCTAAAATGGACATATTAGCACCTACAAAGTACATATTAGGACCTAAAATGTACATATTAAGACCTAAAATGGACATATTAGGACCTAAACTGGACATATTAACACCTACAATGTACACATTAGCACATACAATGTAAATATTGACACCTAAAATATACATATTAGGACCTAAAATTGACATAACACCTAAAATGTACATATTAGCACCTAAAATATACATATTAACACCTAAAATGTACATATCAGGACCTAAATGTACATATTAGCACCTAACATGTATATATTACTACCTAAAATGTACATATAAGGACCTAAAATGTACATATTAACACCTGAAATGTACATATTAACACCTAACATGTACATATAAGGATCTAAAATGGACATAGTAACACCTACAATGTACATAGAGCTGGTAAGTCCCGCCCATCCGTAAAACTCCAAGTGGACCTCTAGGTTGAAAAAGTGTCAATTCACCCCACAAAGATAGTGAACCAGACGTATGTGTGTGTAACATTCTTGGAAGATGTCAGTACAGACAAATATAGCCAATCAGATTACAGTTTCGCAAGAAAGTGCTTTCCAGTGCCAACTGTTATCAGTGGTTCCTACACTCTAAACAATGCTGGGTTGTTTCAACCCTAATTTGGGTCAAATCTGGACAAACCCAAGTGTTGGGTTAGAAATGTAATTTCAACTGTAATTTTTTTTTTAAATTACATTTTTAACCCAACATTTGGGTGTATCCATATTTGTGTTGAAACAACCCCGCATTTTTTTTACTAGTGTACCGTTTCGGAATTTCGTTCCTGGATTGACGAGGTCCATAGGAATGCACTTCATTTCAATAATAAAAAAAGTTTGCAGTGTATAAACTGAACATTTGCTCTTGGCAGGATAGGCTGAGTGGGAGAGGACCTGAGTGAAGCCCACGGGTGCGATAAGCCACTGCCCTGTTTGTACGGGCTAAACACCAGCCTTCCTCTGATTATTAGTGTTTTTCCCCTGAGTTACGACCTTTCCATGACTAAACATTCCCCGTCAGGGCCGTACCTCGCTGACAGGAGGGACTCGACCGCACTGAAATAGTCAACTTTTATCCGTCACAGCCACTTCCTGTTTGACTTTGTTTTCTGATGGTCTTTGAGCGTCATCACTCAACGGGAGGTGGCCAGTTTTTGTGTGTTTTATAGGCAGCGTACATGTGCTTGGGTGATACTCTATATTTACGCCCCTGGTTCAAATGTACCACCAGTAAAGTGTTTGCAAGTGCACAGAGGAAGGTTTATGGCTTCGAGGTTTATTCATAGCCATGGGGATTTGAAGACCACATGAAATCCAAATGGCTTGCATGCCTGTTAGCTCTGAGGCCGTCTGTATGTTAGTACGCTGCTAAAAGTTTGCAAAATAAACTTTTAGGACATGTCAGGGTATAAAAATGAATATCTTCCTCTTCCAGACCAAAGAAATATAAACGCACAGTCTTGTTCACAGGAGCAAATACTAATTCGTCCAATGAGATTCTCTCTCACTCTAAACAATGCTGGGTCTAAAAAATGGACACACCAACCAATAATGTTGGGTTAAAAATTTAATTTAAAAAAATGTACATTTGAACGTGAAAGTTGGGTTAAAATTTTAAATTACATTTATAACCCAACACTTGGGTTTGTCCATATTTGACCCAAATTTGGGTTAAAACTTTCCAGCATTGTTTAGAGTGTAGAATGAAAAGGATTTGTAATAGCAAGTAGAGTGTTCAGCTGTGCTAATGCTTGTCACATGTCACGATTCGATACATATCACCATACTGGACTAAATTTGGTACTACATTGTGGATGTAAATGAATAGGCTTGGACTTGGAGCTGCTAACCCAATGCACAGGACAAAACAATCTATAAAAATGCTTGGTTGTTTCAACCCAAATTTTGGTCATGGACAAACCCAAATGTTGGGTTAAAAGTGTAATTAAATATGTACATTTGAAAGTGAAAGTTGAAGTTGGGTTCAATTTTTAAATGACATTTTTAACTCTGACACTTGGGTTTGTCCATATTTGACTTAAATTTGGGTTAAAACAACCCAGCATTGTTTAGAGTGTAGAATGAAAAGGATTTGTAATAGCAAGTAGCAAATCACAGTTAGTTGGGAGTGTTCAGCTGTGCTAATGCTTGTCACATGTCACGATTCGATACATATCACCATACTGGAGTAAATTTGGTATTACATTGTGGATGTAAATGAATAGGTTTGGACTTGGAGCTGCTAACCCAATGCACTGGACAATACACTCTAAAAAAATGCTGGGTTGTTTCAACCCAAATTTGGGTCAAATATGAACAAACCCAAATGTTGGGTTAAAAATGTAATTAAAAATGTACATTTGAAAGTTTGAAGTTGGGTTCAATTTTTAAATTACATTTTTAACCCAACACTTGGGTTTGTCCATATTTGACCTAAATTTGGGTTAAAACAACCCAGCATTGTTTAGAGTGTAGAATGAAAAGGATTTGTAATAGCAAGTAGCAAATCACAGTTAGTTGGGTGTGTTCAGCTGTGCTAATGCTTGTCACATGTCACGATTCGAAACATATCACCATACTGGAGTAAATTTGGTACTACATTGTGGATGTAAATGAATAAGCTTGGACTTGGAGCTGCTAACCCAATGCACTGGACAATACACTCTAAAAAAATGCTGGGTTGTTTCAACCCAAATTTGGGTCAAATATGGACAAACCCAAATGTTGGGTTAAAAATGTAATTAAAAATGTACATTTGAAAGTGAAAGTTGAAGTTGGGTTCTAATTTTAAATGACATTTTTAACCCAACATATTTGAGTTTGTTCATATTTGACCCAAATTTGAGTTGAAACAACCCAGTATCGATTTAGAGTGTATTGACACCAGATGAGAAATATTCATGATTATTCATGAGTTATTTTAGACGAATACTTGCACTCGGTCACTCACTAGATATATTTAAAATAATGTAGGCCACTTTTAACTGGTAACATAAGACATTTGGCATTATCACGAGCCACAAATATTCCCACATTGCAATATTATACATTGTACTCTAAAAATGATGGGTTGTTTTAACCCAACTTTGGGTCAAATATGGACAAACCCAGCCATTGGGTTAATTTTTTTAATTACATTTTTAACCAAACGTTTGGGTTTGTCCATTTTTGACCCAAAGTTGGGTTAAAACAACCCAGCATTTTTAGAGTGGATATACTGTAAATAGTTTAATATAGTCCTGACACTAAAACTCATTTTGGAGGAACTATACACTATATTATTTAGCATTTATCGCTATCCATGATAAATGCTGTTTTTATCTCTTTATTTGATCACGCTGGTGGTCACGCTGGAAGAAAAAATTGGATATCTCAAAGAGATCTTCCTGGTAAAGACAGGATTAATAAATAAGCGAGTAATACAGATGAATTCAGGTTGATTGGGACATTTTTTGCCATTGAGACGACTGGAAAAACGTGTCCCAATCATATTGAATTCACTCCTACACTCTAAAAAAATGCTGGGTTATTTTAACCCAAATTTGGGTCAAATATAGACAAATCCAAATGTTGGGTTAAAAAAGAAATTTAAAATTTTAACCTAACTTTCACTTTCAACTGTAATTTTCTTATTTACATTTTTGACCCAACAATTGGGTTTGTCCATATTTTACCCAAATTTGGGTTGAAACAACCCAGCGTTTTTTAGAGTGTAATAGCCCATATATATATTATATATACATATATATATACACACATTTTAGGTTATATGCATACACATCACAGTATATGTAGAATGCATTATTAATGTATTATTATATAGTATTATTTATTTTATAATAATAAATTATACACTCTAAAAATTGCTGGGTTGTTTTAACCCAACTTTGGGTCAAATATGGACAAACCCAAAGCCATTGGGTTAAATTTTTTAATTACATTTTTAACCCAATGTTTGGGTTTGTCCATATTTGACCCAAAGTTGAGTTAAAACAACCCAGCATTTTTAGAGTGTATAAATAATTTTTCAGGCGGCTGAAGAACAAGCTGCCATTTCAAAGCTTTTGAGCATCAATTGCACGCGAAGGAAGTGTCTTGAAAGTGTCTTCATAGCTTTCATCTGTGGAACGAGCCGTCAACTTGGGTTTTGCAGGTCTGTGACTGTGACGTAAATTGCAGATTTTGGGTTTTGAAAATATGTATATACATTTCACTGGAAAAACGAAAATGTCAGGAAAGCCATGGGATTTCTAGTGGACGTCCCACTGTTTCATTATAGCATCAACTAAATATGTATTTTAGTACATGTAGATGATTGTTAACTTGTGTTTGCGGGGAAAGTTGAATTTTTTGGCTAAATAACTTTTTCTTTTCCTTATGCTACATTGGTGTGTGTGTGTGTGATCAGCCCAGTGTGTCTATTTGGTATTTTCTCTCATGCAAAGCTGTGTGTGGTTCATTTACACGCTCATTTGAAGTGGAGGATTTAATTTCTCCACGGCACTTCCTCGCCTCTGAAGTTTCCCTCTTTCTGTTACTCTCTTTCCCTCTCTCTCTCTCTCTCTCTCTCTCTCTCTCTCTCTCTCTCTCTCTCTCTCTCTCTCTCCTCTCTCTCTCTCTCTCTCTCTCTCTCTCTCTCTCTCTCTCTCTCTCTCTCTCTCTCCTCTCTCCCTCTCTCTCTCTCTCTCTCTCTCTCTCTCTCTCTCTCTCTCTCTCTCTCTCTCTCTCTCTCTCTCTCTCTCTCTCTCTCCCTACAGGTGATTTGAATAATAATGTGTCAGACTTCATTTTTATCATTTGATTATTCTTCTACCTTGTTCGTCCTTCTCATCTCTCTCGCTCTTTTTCTTTCTGTTTTAAATGACTTGCATCCATAATTAGTGTATGGTCTCGGTCGCGCTGTTATCGTGGGCTCATTAAAAGCAGCAGCAGTCACTTGTGTGAATCTAATCTAATAAGAGCGGACAGGTCGTCCCAGCACTGGCTACGGGACGCGTGGGCTCCTCCTGGGTACTGATCTAAGCCCGGATTCTCGACGAGACCTGCCTTTACCAAAAAGAAACCCACTTCTGGCTTGACATCAGAGTGGGAATGGGAGAGAGAGTGTGTGTGGCACCTCGAGTGTCTGGCTGGTTATCAGCGCTCAGCAGATTCCTGTGCAGACTGAAGAGATGCTCAGAAGAACAGCTGCTTTTCTGAAAGTGGGTCAGAAGTGTAGTGCTGAACGTTAGTGAGCGCTTCCCCAATGTAAATATGTTACACTATCCAGAGAGAGAGAGACCGGTGAAAGCAGGACACAGAGCAGAGAGACGGGCATGAGAAAGACAGACACACACACATACACGGTAGAGTCAAAGAGTGCTGGATTTGTCTGATTGTCTGATCTCTACCTGTGATGCTAAGGCTGAGTGTGAAATGTCCCCCTATACCCTTCAGTAGAGCACTATTTGAGGGGACAGACATTTGTAGTGGTGCCCAAAACCATAGTGGACGTTATCAAGTGCCTTTATTCAATCCCATAATACAACAAATGTACACTCCACGGCTAAAGAATACCGATAATGCACTGTGAGAGTCGGACGGCGAATGAATTACCTTGTCTCGCCAGAAGATGCAGACTGCAGCTGAACCATCCATCCATCCCACATACTCATCCATCCATCCATCCCACACACTCATCCATCCATCCATCCATCCATCCATCCATCCATCCATCCCACACACTCATCCATCCATCCATCCCACACACTCATCCATCCATCCCACATACTCATCCATCCATCCATCCCACACACTCATCCATCCATCCATCCATCCATCCATCCATCCATCCACACACTCATCCATCCATCCATCCCACACACTCATCCATCCATCCATCCCACATACTCATCCATCCATCCATCCCACACACTCATCCATCCATCCATCCCACATACTCATCCATCCATCCATCCCACACACTCATCCATCCATCCATCCATCCCACACACTCATCCATCCATCCATCCCACACACTCATCCATCCATCCATCCCACATACTCATCCATCCATCCATCCCACACACTCATCCATCCATCCATCCATCCATCCCACACACTCATCCATCCATCCATCCCACACACTCATCCATCCATCCATCCCACATACTCATTTATCCATCCATCCCACACACTCATCCATCCATCCATCCATCCCACATACTCATCCATCCATCCATCCCACACACTCATCCATCCATCCATCCACATACTCATCCATCCATCATCCCACACACTCATCCATCCATCCATCCCACACACTCATCCATCCATCCCACATACTCATCCATCCATCCATTCCACACACTCATCCATCCATCCCACATACTCATCCATCCATCCCACACACTCATCCATCCATCCATCCATCCCACACACTCATCCATCCATCCATCCATCCCACACACTCATCCATCCATCCCTCACACTCATCCATCCCACACACCCATCCATCCATCCATCCATCCATCCCACATACTCATCCATCCATCCATCCATCCATCCATCCCACACACTCATCCATCCATCCCCACACACTCATCCATCCATCATCCACACACTCATCCATCCATCCCACATACTCATCCATCCATCCATCCATCCCACACACTCATCCATCCATCCCACACACTCATCCATCATCCCCACACACACATCTCATCCATCCATCCATCCATCCATCCCACATACTCATCCATCCATCCATCCATCCATCCATCCATCCCACATACTCATCCATCCATCCATCCATCCATCCCACACACTCATCCATCCATCCCACACACTCATCCATCCATCCATCCATCCATCCACACATACTCATCCATCCATCATCCCACATGCTCATCCATCCATCCATCCATCCATCCATCCCACACACTCATCCATCCATCCCCACACACTCATCCATCCACCCATCCATCTATCCATCCCACACACTCATCCATCCATCCATCCCACATACTCATCCATCCATTCATCCATCCATCCACATCCATCCATCCATCCATCCCACACACTCATCCATCCATCCCCACACACTCATCCATCCATCCATCCATCCATCCATCCATCCATCCATCTATCCATCCCACACACTCATCCATCCATCCATCCACACACTCATCCATCCATCCATCCCACATACTATCCATCCATCCATCCATCCATCCCACACACTCATCCATCCATCCATCCCACACACTCATCCATCCATCCCGCACACTCATCCATCCATCCCACACACCCATCCATCCACCCATCCATCCCACATACTCATCCATCCATCCATTCCACACACTCATCCATCCATCCCACACACTCATCCATCCATCCATCCATCCATCCCACATACTCATCCATCCATTCCACACACTCATCCATCCATCCATCCATCCATCCCACACACTCATCCATCCATCCCCACACACTCATCCATCCATCCCCACACACTCATCCATCCATCCATCCCACACACTCATCCATCCATCCATCCATCCACACACACCCATCCATCCACCCATCCATCCATCCCACATACTCATCCATCCATCCATCCCACACACTCATCCATCCATCCATCCATCCATCCATCCCACATACTCATCCATCCATCCATCCATCCATCCCACATACTCATCCATCCATCCATCCCACACACTCATCCATCCATCCCCACACACTCATCCATCCATCCCACACACTCATCCATCCATCCCCACACACTCATCCATCCATCCATCCATCCATCCATCCATCCACATACTCATCCATCCATCCATCCATCCATCCACATACTCATCCATCCATCCATCCATCCATCCCACACACTCATCCATCCATCCATCCATCCATCCCACATGCTCATCCATCCATCCATCCATCCATCCCACACACTCATCCATCCATCCCCACACACTCATCCATCCATCCATCCATCCATCCATCTATCCATCCCACACACTCATCCATCCATCCATCCCACATACTCATCCATCCATCCATCCATCCATCCATCCCACATCCATCCATCCATCCATCCATCCACACACTCATCCATCCATCCATCCACACACTCATCATCCATCCATCCATCCATCCACACACTCATCCATCCATCCATCCACACACTCATCCATCCATCCATCCATCCACACTCATCCATCCATCCATCCACACACTCATCCATCCATCCCGCACACTCATCCATCCATCCATCCACACACCCATCCATCCACCCATCCATCCCACATACTCATCCATCCATCCATCCACACACTCATCCATCCATCCCACACACTCATCCATCCATCCATCCATCCATCCATCCATCCATCCATCCCACATACTCATCCATCCATTCCACACACTCATCCATCCATCCATCCCACACACTCATCCATCCATCCATCCACACACTCATCCATCCATCCATCCCACACACTCATCCATCCATCCATCCATCACACCCATCCATCCATCCATCCATCCATCCATCCCATCCATCCATCACATCCATCCATCCATCCATCCCACACACTCATCCATCCATCCATCCATCACACTCATCCATCCATCCATCCATCCCACATACTCATCCATCCATCCATCCATCATCCATCATCCATCCATCTCATCTCATCCATCCATCCACACATTCATCCATCCATCCATCCATCCATTTATCCATCCCACACACTCATCCATCCATCCATCCATCCCACATACTCATCCATCCATCCATCCATCCACATACTCATCCATCCATCCATCCATCCCACACACTCATCCATCCATCCATCCATCCACATACTCATCCATCCATCCCACATGCTCATCCATCCATCCATCCATCCCACACACTCATCCATCCATCCCACACACTCATCCATCCATCCATTCATCCATCCATCAATCCATCCCACATACTCATCCATCCATCCATCCATCCATCCATCCCACATACTCATCCATCCATCCATCCCACACACTCATCCATCCATCCATCCCACACACTCATCCATCCATCCATCCACACACTCATCCATCCATCCATCCCACACACTCATCCATCCCACATACTCATACATCCATCCCCACACACTCATCCATCCATCCCACATACTCATCCATCATCCATCATCCCACATACTCATCCATCCCATCCATCCCTCATCCACCCATCCATCCATCCATCACACACACTCATTCATCCATCCTAAATTCATTTTTAATTGATTATTAAATTGTTTTATATATGCTAGTTCCCATGTCAGAGTTCAAGATACTTTTTTTCCATTACTGGAGCTTCCAATTTGCCAAGTTTCAAATGATTATTAAACAGCAAACACAAAATATGCAAAAGCAGCAGCGCTTCCCACACACTCAGTGTCCAATTTCACTCACTCGTTTTCATTCACTCACTCAAGTGCACTGTAAGTGGAGTGTCGGGAATAGTGAATTAGGGTATAGGGCAAGATTGCGAACACTGCCCAAGACTCTATTCATATAGACCTTATGTAGCCCCGCCCCTTTTCAGCATTGCGCTCGTTGTCTTTTGTCTTCCGGTCTGTATAGAGGGAATGCATTCACGTGACTTTCCCGCCGGAACAACCCCCTCTCAGCCTGACCGAGTGGCAAAAGATCTGCTGCGTGACTGGATTTAATAGGGGAAACTGCGAAAATGCGGACTAAAACGAACAATTTTATCAACTTAAATTAAATGTTGGACTCAATATAGTGTTCCTTACAACTTACTAAAGATCGTGATCCATGGATATTATTGACATGCAGCCAGGAATCGTGTCGCCTGACATTTATGTTTGCCTGATTTCGACACCGGGAAATAGAAGCAATATAGACCTAAACATAAAGCAAATTTGCCTGTGAATGTTTTATATAAATACAATATAGGTTTAAATCTGGGTGATTACTTATATCAGTGTTATATATAGCCTATATATATCATATCGTCCAGCCCTAAAACTTTATAGTTTTTTTAGTCAGTGTTTATTAAAAAAAAAATCCAATAATGCAGAATATGGAATGATACATATTTAATTGATGAGTTGTTAATATATTATATATTATATACAGGCAAATATATATATATATAACAATACAAAATATATGGGTATGGTTTTACAGCTAAATTCAGCATATTGACACAAATGAAAACTGCAAATCCACCTTTCGCTGACTGGAGTCCAGTTGTTTCTGTGAATTGCAGTGATCCATTTGCTCCTCTTTCTATCGCAGTCTGTAAAAATATACCTCCGATTTTTTGTAAAATCTAGTTGTACAGTCAATCACAAAGCTCTTTCCCACTTTATATGTGTTGTGTTTGTTTTCGCGGCATTCACGCTGAACACATATACAGCCTATGTATACAGCCGCTCAATCTTTTTGCCACTCACTGTGAGAAACTGCAGCACTCCGGCCGGAGGTGACGTCACGCGCATTCCCTCTATTTTGACAGCGATCTTGCATAGGTATGAATGAACTGCTCGTAAAAAAAATCCCGGTCGACATTTGTTAAGACATCTGCTTTACAATGCTTATGATAAACATTACAATGCTCATGATAACTTTTGTTAACTCTACAATAAGTAAATCTACTTCACCAGCTAATTACTCCTTGACAGCGATGCCATAAAAATATACAGAGCGGCCGCGAAACCGGAAGTTCAAAGACAAATATTCTAAGATGACGGCGCTCACGTTTCTCTGGTGCATAAGGTCTATAGTATTCTGTTGTTTTACTAATACTCTAATGAGAGTTAGTTGACATGTAGTTACTTTAAAGTTAGTTACTTACTTATTTTTACTTACTTAAAGCAAAGTTACTTATAGTTAGTAAAATATCTAAAGTGGACCATCGAAATAAAGCGTTAGATAGCCATATTTTTAATATTTCACCCTCAACACCTGAAAGTGGTGTGTGCATGCGGATGAGTATAGTGGTTGTCTAAGACGTGTTTGCTTGCTCTGGAAGTGTGTGTGTTTCACACAGTAAGTACGAGTGAAGTCGTCCATTTGCCTCTGCCTTCCCAGCATTCCACACATCGCAGCGCAGCTCACGGTCTCTGGAGCTCGAACGCTAATGACACATTACGAGCTCAAAGCCTGTCGTTTATGATAAACTAACCAGCCCTGCTATTTCCAGTCCTGCTGTATGTTCAGTGTGTGTAAACATGACGCTGAAATTGCTCCTGAGATTGCCTTCTGTTGCAGTTTTATGGATCGACTGAAAGGTTTGAGCTCTCGTGAGTCTCAGCTGAAACACGGTCATTTGCTCCATACTGCACCTACGAAGTCTACACTAAAATGTGTGCACTGGTGCCTTTGATACACCATATTGATCTTGATACCACAGATGTTTTTCATGTACTGTGCTTTTGAAAAGGTGTTAACATCTAGCTAAAGTCATTACCTTCATTATTACAGTACACACATACACTCACCGGCCACTTTATTAGGTACCCCATGCTAGTAACGGGTTGGACCCACTTTTGCCTTCAGAACTGCCTCAATTCTTCGTGGCATAGATTCAACAAGGTGCTGGAAGCATTCCTCAGGGAGTTTGGTCCATATTGACATGATGGCATCACACAGTTGCTGCAGATTTGTCGGCTGCACATCCATGATGCGAATCTCCCGTTCCACCACATCCCAAAGATGCTCTATTGGATTGAGATCTGGTGACTGTGGAGGCCATTTGAGTACAGCGAACTCATTGTCATGTTCAAGAAACCAGTCTGAGATGATTCCAGCTTTATGACATGGCGCATTATCCTGCTGAAAGTAGCCATCAGAAGTTGGGTACATTGTGGTCATAAAGGGATGGACATGGTCAGCAACAATACTCAGGTAGGCTGTGGCGTTGCAACGATGCTCAATTGGTACCAAGGGGCCCAAAGAGTGCCAAGAAAATATTCCCCACACCATGACACCACCACCACCAGCCTGAACCATTGATACAAGGCAGGATGGATCCATGCTTTCATGTTGTAGACGCCAAATTCTGACCCTACCATCTGAATGTCGCAGCAGAAATCGAGACTCATCAGACCAGGCAACGTTTTTCCAATCTTCTATTGTCCAATTTCGATGAGCTTGTGCAAATTGTAGCCTCAGTTTCCTGTTCTTAGCTGAAAGGAGTGGCACCCGGTGTGGTCTTCTGCTGCTGTAGCCCATCTGCCTCAAAGTTCGACGTACTGTGCGTTCAGAGATGCTCTTCTGCCCACCTTGGTTGTAACGGGTGGTTATTTGAGTCACTGTTGCCCTTCTATCAGCTCGAACCAGTCTGGCCATTCTCCTCTGACCTCTGGCATCAACAAGGCATTTCCGCCCACAGAACTGCCGCTCACTGGATGTTTTTTCTTTTTCGGACCATTCTCTGTAAACCCTAGAGATGGTTGTGCGTGAAAATCCCAGTAGATTAGCAGTTTCTGAAATACTCAGACCAGAAGCTCCATACTGAGCTTCTGGTCTGAGTGCTTCTGGCACCAACAATCATGCCACGTTCAAAGTCACTCAAATCACCTTTCTTCCCCATACTGATGCTCGGTTTGAACTGCAGGAGATTGTCGCCATGTGATTGGCTGCTTAGAAATTAAGTGTTAACGAGCAGTTGGACAGGTGTACCTAATAAAGTGGCCGGTGAGTGTATATGTTTCTTTGTGAACACCAGTTTTGTTTACAGAGGAGAGAAATGAATAAACATTGTAGTGCAGTGGGTTGTGGGTAAGCATATAACTCCCAGCAGAAATCATGCATCATTTACACACAATGTTCAACCTACTGTGCTTTGGGGCTCGTTTGAATCTCACACACTTATTAGGGCCCAAGCCCTGAAAGGGCGCAGAGCCCTATTGTTTACCTTCCGATTATTTTCAGGGCCCAAGCCCTGAAAGGGCGCAGAGCCCTATTGTTTTCCTTCCGATTATTTTTTTTTTTTATTTTTTTTTTTTTTTTTCAGCGACTACTCGGGCACGTTGGGGCCCTTAACATGCTCGAAAACTCTTGAAACTTTGCACACGGGTCAGAACCCGCGCCATCAGAGCCGGGCTGAAGCTGGTACCCGGGCGTGGCAGGGCGGCTCGTCAGCGCCCCCTGGAATGGGGTCCGAACACCTGGTCCATAACTCAAACACACTTGCATGTAATAATATGAAACTCGGTACACATGTCGATAGCAGAATTTCATCTATACCTCGCGTTCTTACTTTTACCCCAGCCCAACAGGAAGTTGGCTATTGAGGTTTTTTTGTAAAACACACGCAATGAACTTTTAAATACTCCTCCTAGAGCTTTGATCCAAATTCGACGAAACTCGGTCAGCGTGAAGTCAAGACATTGAGGATGAAAGTTTGTGTGGGGATTTTTGATATCTCGAACGGTTTGGCCGTGGCGAGGAAACGAAACTATGGCGAGAAACGTGAAACAGGAAGTGTGTCATAACTTCAGCATACATTAACTGATCTGGATGAAACTTCAGCAGTGCGTTCGCTGTAAGAGGACGATCACATGGATGTGACTATTGTGAGTCAAAGTTATAGCGCCACCAACTGGCAGCAGGAAGTGTGTCACTTTCAAAATGCTTTGAAATCACCCTCTTATTTTTTACCCGATTTGCTTCAAACTTCATCTGTATAATGTAAATACACGGCAGATGAAGACCTATGAATGGATTCTTGATATCTTTGAAACTGTTGCCGTGGCGACGCATCAAACTTTACCATTCTTTTAGGATGCATTCTTTTAGGGATTCGAACATTTGTCCATAAATCAAACACACGTGCATGGATTAATATGAAACTCGGTACACTTATAGATCACATCAGGCCAAACAACTTTCGTGCTCTAAGTTTTACGACAGTTCAAACGGAAGTCGGGAATTATGTTTTTTTTTTTTAAATACATGTCCTAGAAAAACATCAAATTACAACCCATGCTGTTACCAATCACCACCAAACTCGGTGTGCATGAAGTCAAGACATTGAGGATGCTAAATTCCGGACGGATTTGTGATATCTCGAACGGTTTGGCCGTGGCGAATTTTTTTGACTAAAAAAGGACACATAAAGTGTGTTATAACTTGGTTAGTTTTACTGACAGTTACAAAACTTGCCGTGTATATTGTTCTATTCAAGCCAAACAACTTTCTAATTAACAATAATAAGCTCAAACCCACAGAAAGTCAGATATTGTAGTTTGAATATGATCATGCTCTTTCTGAGTCTTTCTTGAGTCTCTTGACACACAGTCTGTGTGTGTGTGTAGGGGGAGGGGGCTTAATCATTTCACTGTGTGTCTGGCCTGCTAAAGTAAATACATTTCTTAAGCCTGGTATTTTTTAAATAAGTTTTTATTTTTATTTTTTTATAAGTAAAGGCATATAACCTGTTTAATTGTAGTGCATTGACAATAGTTTTATATAATTAGTGTATTAATTAAATTAACTTGGTCCATAAATCAAAAAGGAAGTGTGTTAAAACTTCTGCATACATTAACTGATCTTGATGAAACTTCAGCAGTGTGTTCGTTGTAAGAGGCCGATCACATGGATGTGACTATTGTGAGTCAAATATATAGCGCCACCAACTGGCAGCAGAAAGTGTTTCACTTTCAAAATGCTTTGAAATCACACTCTTACTTTTACCCGATTTGCTTCAAACTTCATCTGTATAATGTAAACACACGCCAGATGAAGAGCTGTGAAAGCATTATTCAATATCTAAGATAATGTTGCCATAGCAACGCATCAAACTTTAACATTCCTTTTTTTTGATGATTTTGAGTCTCTTAGCGGCTTTTGGGGCCCTTAATGGGTTTGAAAACTCTTGAAACTTTGCACACAGGTCAGATCCCACAGCCATCAGAGCCGGGAAGATGGTACCCGGGTGTGGCAAGGGGGCTAGACAGCGCCCCCTGGAACGGGGTCCAAAAACTTGGTCCATAAATCAAACATGTAATAATATGAAACTCAGTACACATGTTGATCTCATCGTTTCATATATTCATATATTCTCCTCAAGCCGGACAACTTTCTAATTTACACTCATGAGCTAGGACCCACAGAAAGTCAGATATTTTGGTTTGAAAATGTTGAGTGTCTCTCTGAGCCTACACTTCTGTATGGCAAGCCCTTTTAACATTTAAAAGCTAAGTTTGACTATTCGTAATTAACATTGTAGATATCAACAACATCTTTCTAGTCGTAATTACATTTTGGATAGTTTGTATTATCATTTAAGATATCTGTAACGTAATTGTGACTAGTCGAAACGACAGATAGAGTATGGCAAGCCGTTTTAACATTTAATCATTTTAACCTACTAGTCTCTATTTTCATGCTACTAGTACTTATTTTTTAGATACTAGTATCTATTCCATTAAGTACTAGTACTTATTCATTAGCTACTAGTGCTTATTCTTTAGATACTAGTGCCTTTTCTTTAGATACTAGTGTTTATTCTTTAGGTACTAGTACCTTTTTAAAGATACTAGTACTTATTCATTAGACACTAGTCCTTATTTATTAGATACTAGTACTTATTCATTAGATGCTAGTCCTTATTCATTACATACCAATGCTTATTAATTAGTTACTAGTACTTATTCATTAGATGCTAGTACCTATTAAATAGATACTAGTACTTATTCATTAGACACTAGTACTTATTTCAATGGTGACTAGTAACTATTCTTTTGTTACTAGTCACATTTTTTACAGTGACTTCTATGGTGATCTGTCATTCAGATATCAACTATTCAGTTCTGACTAGTATGTTAGTATGTATTCCAATTGTGGAATACATACTAGTATGTATTCCAAAGCAGGGGTTACGTTTTTGCACGTCGTGCAGAATAACCCTAAAGGCACCAAGGTGGCGGTGCCACCGGCTTTATATATATATATATATATATATATATATATATATATAATATATATATATATATATATATATATATATATATATTTTTTTTTTTTTTTTTTTTTCTAGCGACTATTCGGGCACTTTTGGGGCCCTTAACATGCTTCGAAAACTCTTGAAACTTTGCACACGGGTCAGAACCCGCGGCCATCAGAGCCGGGCTGAAGCTGGTACCCGGGCGTGGCAGGGCGGCTCGTCAGCGCCCCCTGGAATGGGGTCCGAACACCTGGTCCATAACTCAAACACACTTGCATGTAATAATATGAAACTCGGTACACATGTCGATAGCAGAATTTCATCTATACCTCGCGTTCTTACTTTTTACCCCAGCCCAACAGGAAGTTGGCTATTGAGGTTTTTTGGTAAAACACACGCAATGAACTTTTAAATACTCCTCCTAGAGCTCTGATCCAAATTTGACGAAACTCGGTCAGCGTGAAGTCAAGACATTGAGGATGAAAGTTTGCGTGGGGATTTTGATATCTCGAACGGTTTGGCCGTGGCGAGGAAACGAAACTATGGCGAGAAACGTGAAACAGGAAGTGTGTCATAACTTCAGCATACATTAACTGATCTGGATGAAACTTCAGCAGTGCGTTCACTGTAAGAGGACGATCACATGGATGTGACTATTGTGAGTCAAAGTTATAGCGCCACCAACTGGCAGCAGGAAGTGTGTCACTTTCAAAATGCTTTGAAATCACCCTCTTATTTTTACCCGATTTGCTTCAAACTTCATCTGTATAATGTAAATACACGGCAGATGAAGACCTATGAATGGATTCTTGATATCTTTGAAACTGTTGCCGTGGCGGCGCATCAAACTTTACCATTCTTTTAGGATGCATTCTTTTAGGGATTCGAACATTTGTCCATAAATCAAACACACGTGCATGGATTAATATGAAACTCGGTACACTCATAGATCACATCAGGCCAAACAACTTTCGTGCTCTAAGTTTTACGACAGTTCGAACGGAAGTCGGGAATTATGTTTTTTTTTTTTAAATAAATGTCCTAGAAAAACATCAAATTACAACCCATGCTGTTACCAATCACCACCAAACTCGGTGTGCATGAAGTCAAGACATTGAGGATGCTAAATTCCGGACGGATTTGTGATATCTCGAACGGTTTGGCCGTGGCGAATTTTTTTGACTAAAAAAGGACACATAAAGTGTGTTATAACTTGGTTAGTTTTACTGACAGTTACAAAACTTGCCGTGTATATTGTTCTATTCAAGCCAAACAACTTTCTAATTAACAATAATAAGCTCAAACCCACAGAAAGTCAGATATTGTAGTTTGAATATGATCATGCTCTTTCTGAGCCTGAGTCTTTCTTTGAGTCTCTTGACACACAGTCTGTGTGTTAGTGTGTGTGTGTGTGTAGGGGGAGGGGGCTTAATCATTTCACTGTGTGTCTGGCCTGCTAAAGTAAATACATTTCTTAAGCCTGGTATTTTTTAAATAAGTTTTTATTTTTATTTTTTTATAAGTAAAGGCATATAACCTGTTTAACTGTAGTGCATTGACAATAGTTTTATATAATTAGTGTATTAATTAAATTAACTTGGTCCATAAATCAAAAAGGAAGTGTGTTAAAACTTCTGCATACATTAACTGATCTTGATGAAACTTCAGCAGTGTGTTCGTTGTAAGAGGCCGATCACATGGATGTGACTATTGTGAGTCAAATATATAGCGCCACCAACTGGCAGCAGAAAGTGTTTCACTTTCAAAATGCTTTGAAATCACACTCTTACTTTTACCCGATTTGCTTCAAACTTCATCTGTATAATGTAAACACACGCCAGATGAAGAGCTGTGAAAGCATTATTCAATATCTAAGATAATGTTGCCATAGCAACGCATCAAACTTTAACATTCCTTTTTTTTGATGATTTTGAGTCTCTTAGCGGCTTTTGGGGCCCTTAATGGGTTTGAAAACTCTTGAAACTTTGCACACAGGTCAGATCCCACAGCCATCAGAGCCGGGAAGATGGTACCCGGGTGTGGCAAGGGGGCTAGACAGCGCCCCCTGGAACGGGGTCCAAAAACTTGGTCCATAAATCAAACACGCTTGCATGTAATAATATGAAACTCAGTACACATGTTGATCTCATCGTTTCATATATTCATATATTCTCCTCAAGCCGGACAACTTTCTAATTTACACTCATGAGCTAGGACCCACAGAAAGTCAGATATTTTGGTTTGAAAATGTTGAGTGTCTCTCTAGAGCCTACACTTCTGTATGGCAAGCCCTTTTAACATTTAAAAGCTAAGTTTGACTATTTCGTAATTAACATTGTAGATATCAACAACGTCTTTCTAGTCGTAATTACATTTTGGATAGTTTGTATTATCATTTAAGATATCTGTAACGTAATTGTGACTAGTCGAAACGACAGATAGAGTATGGCAAGCCGTTTTAACATTTAATCATTTTAACCTACTAGTCTCTATTTTCATGCTACTAGTACTTATTTTTAGATACTAGTATCTATTCCATTAAGTACTAGTACTTATTCATTAGCTACTAGTGCTTATTCTTTAGATACTAGTGCCTTTTCTTTAGATACTAGTGTTTATTCTTTAGGTACTAGTACCTTTTAAAGATACTAGTACTTATTCATTAGACACTAGTCCTTAGTTATTAGATACTAGTACTTATTCATTAGATGCTAGTCCTTATTCATTACATACCAATGCTTATTAATTAGTTACTAGTACTTATTCATTAGATGCTAGTACCTATTAAATAGATACTAGTACTTATTCATTAGACACTAGTACTTATTTCAATGGTGACTAGTAACTATTCTTTTGTTACTAGTCACATTTTTTCCAGTGACTTCTATGGTGATCTGTCATTCAGATATCAACTATTCAGTTCTGACTTAGTATGTTAGTATGTATTCCAATTGTGGAATACATACTAGTATGTATTCCAAAGCAGGGGTTACGTTTTTGCACGTCGTGCAGAATAACCCTAAAGGCACCAAGGTGGCGGTGCCACCGGCTTTATATATATATATATATATATATATATATATATATATAAATATAGCTGCGAGCAGCGATGGAGGGCCAAAGCCGGCGGTACCGCCATCCTGGTGCCTTTAGGCACCGGGGTTGCGGTGCCACCGGCTTGGCCCGCAACGCGGCTCTCGCAGCTTATATTTATATATATATATATATATATATATATATATATATATATATATATATTATATTTAAAATAGCTGGTATTGGAATTGGGATGCAGGGAGAGTCTCTCCCTCTTTCTTGCTGTAAAGAAGTTCTGGGCTGAACGAGATCATGAAAATCAAATCATTCTGCTGTGTGTGTGTGTGTGTGTGTGTGTGTGTGTGTGTGTGTGTGTGTGTGTGTGTGTGTGTGTGTGTGTGTGTGTGTGTGTGTGTGTGTGTGTGTGTGTGTGTGTGTGTGTGTGTGTGTGTGTGTGTGTGTGTGTGTGTGTGTGTGTGTGTGTGTGCGCGTGTGCGTGCGTGCGTGCTGTGTGTGTGTGTGTGTGTGTGTGTGTGTGAGAGAGAGAGTAACTTTGAGTAGAGACTTGTTCAGATACAGAGAACAAAACTTGACTTCAGTCAAGCCGAGGGTGTGTGTGTGTAAGAGTTTTCAAATCTGTTAAATGTGAATGATTATGTCTGATTTGTGTAGTGTGGTGTATATTATATTACAGTGTTAATGTTCACACTGATTCATATTTCTGTCAAACATTATGTCTGTTCATGTTTTTTTTTACTTTAAGTGATTATCATTTCATGTTTCATTTGTTCTCTTCATGGCTCATTTTCCGGTTTCATTTCTTTCATTCTTTAATTTCATCTTTTGTTTGGTTTTCAGTTGATTTTATTGGTGGATTTGACCCATTCCCACTCTACCATGTCAATGAGAAACCATCTCATCTTCTGTTAAAGCCCGTGCATCAGTAAGTATCTGTGTGCATGTGTGTGTGTGTGTGTATGCGTGTCGAGTGAGTGTGTGTGTCCAAGCTACATTTGACAAAACTTCCTCTTGGGGACAAATCGTACAATATATTATACATTTATAAATCTTTTTTTTTAAATACATAGGTTAAATTTAGTTAAATTTACAGTCAAAATAAAAACAATATGTATTAGAGTGTGTGCACTCTTAAAAATCAAGGTTGCAAAAGTAGGTTTTCACCGCAATGCCAGAGGGAGGAAAAAAACGATTTCTTTCCCTAAATAATATTGACAAACTATATATCATTTGAAAATTTACAATCTCTAGTTTCCATGCACTGTAAAAAAGTCCCGTAATTTTTACGGAATAATGCTGGCAACTTTAGTTGCCAGAACAATTCTATAAAAAATACATCAAAACCGTAATCACTTTTACAATAATAAACCGTAATCAACTTTACAGTAATAAACCGTATTTTATTCACTGAAATCTGTTGATAATTTGATTTCTGTTTTGTACCATGTAATACACTGACAACCATCAATCACCACAGCAGTGATTTAAGTTAACTGATCAATCAAAGCTCATCACAAGTTTTCTTCCATTAGAACATACTTATATAAAGAAGCTGCACAGTGTCTTTCACACAAACATTAAACACCATCATGGTAACACATGTGAAATTTAAAAATGCAATAAACATTCATGTAACAACTTTAAATGTAACATAAAACCCTAATGTACATGACTGATTAGAAGAAAAAAAGAAAATTATGAGGAAACAGTTATTTCAACAAAAATGCATCAAATGTGAAGTGTGACGCAGGGAATTGTGAGAATGTCAATTTACGGTTTTTCACTGTAAATTATACAAGGAGTTGTTCTTTTTCACTTTCAAAAACTGTCAATTTAACAGTATTTTACAGTAAAAAATATATCACAGTTATTTACCGTATATAGTACAGAAACTTTCTGTTAACCAATTAACAGTTTTGCATTGTAGCATTTTTACGGTCTTTTACCGTTAAAATACGATTATTTTTTACAGTGATATTTGGTGACTGATTTTTAAAATATATTACAGAGGAGCCATAATTTATCAATATGCAACAAGAATATTTTCATACTCATAAGGTGTGTTCAGACCTTTATTTTAAAATAGCAGTGAACATGAAAAATCATGAAAAAATGGTAAACCTCAGTTTGTTTTCATGCCAAAAGTTCAAAAGATAGCATCCATTCAATTATTTTGGAAAAAAAGGCTCTATAAAGTTTGAAATATCAAGAAAAAAATAATTAATTCACCATTTGTGACGTGGCAACGAGCTACAGTATGACTTACATGAAGGTTCATTGTATGTGTTTCTTAGAGGTTGGATTCATATCAAAATCTGCCAAACTTCCCATACTACTTCTGAATAGGATGTCTACTTCATAAATTGTATGAAAATTGTTGAAATAATGGTTCATATCACTCAAAACACATATGGAAATGGAGGCGCCCTTATATGGGCAGTAATGGAGTCTGATTGTGCCCTAGTGAAAAAGTGTGGTACTGCGCCCAAACAAAATCTCACTGAAAGCTCATTTTTTGAGATATCAACCTAAAATTTGAAACACAACTTGTTCAGATTTTTGGCTTTGATTTTTCTACAGTTTTAGAGTAGCCCAGGTTTTGAAAATATATATTTTATGTAAAATATGAATAATTAATATTTTTACATTGTACATTTCCATAAACTCAGACTTCTATAACTTTTTTTCTGTTTCACTTTCTTAATTTATTTCACTTCTACAAAAATCTGCCAAATGTCTTCTTTAAAACAAGACCAATCATGTCTATATTCCAAAGCATTCTTGAATTACAACCATTTAAGTTTGAAATGTGCATTTTCTGTCTTATTCAAAAAAAAGGGGGGGGGGTGACAGTTAAGAGGCTAAAGTAGCTTTCAGTGAAGAGTTCGGTATTACTTTACTTGAAGGGGTGTGCATAAGACTAACATGACACCTTCATAATCATGACATGACATGTTTTGAATATGAAGTAGGGTTTATGCATGTTTATGACAACCATCATAAAGTGTCATTCGCTCAGTAATGACATTTTTAATGCAAATATGACATTGTTTGAGTCCAAATTCCAAATTAAGTCTAAATTAAACATGATTTAATGACTCGTAAATGTAAGTAGGGGAGAGCGGCACAACCTAACGCATTTTGGTTTTGGCTCAATTAATTAAAAAATAATTAGGTTAGATTAATACTTTTTTACACAAGCAACATACACATCTCTGCTACAAATTTCCACTTAAAGTTTTTTTCTAGGACCTACCATTTTCGTACAGTTGCACTGAAAGTGACAGAAGTGCAAATGTTACAACTTACCCCATATACGGGGTTAATTGTAACAGATAGAGGGGTTAGTTGTAACACTTGTGTGTAACACACATAATTCAGTACTATTTTATTTGTATAGTTTGATATTGTTTGTGCATCTGTATAGACAGATATCCATACATCCATCCCTCATCCAATCATCCTTCTATTATGGATCAATATCATGGATAGAGACATAGAAAAGGGCTGCATAGTTTTGCAATAAATAATAATAAATAAAATTATAAATATTGTAATTGCAATTAAATTAGATTTGTGTGTGGCAGCTGCATGTACAATTATTATTATTAATAATAATAACAGTAATAATAGTACAAATGAGCTTAAAATAAAAATTTAAAGGGTTTATTGCATTAATAACAGGCCATATTTTTAATAAATAAACAAGTTATCATTCATAGTACACTTAATTTTAAACATTTTAAATTCCAACATTGTTTGTGAAAGTCTAACAAAGTTAAATGTATAAATAAATACTCAAACCTGAAAAGTTGTGTGGCTCCGTTTTCATTTGATTATCATTGTACACTTGGCGGCTTGTTTGTAACACTGTGTTACAACCAACCCCGCTGTGTATTACATATTTGAAGCCTAGCTAACAGTTGCTAGGAATTGCTGACGTGTTTCAAAACGGTGCTATGTTTAAGCCAACAAGACAGTGATTAAGGCAATATAAAGTTAGATTTGAAAACGTATACACCCAACTCAGAAACTGAAAAAAAACCTATGATGAAAAAATTTACTTTCATGCAGTGGTGGCTTGTCAATAGAGGGCACTGGGCGCCGCCCCCATCAAGAAATAGACATACAAAAAATTATATAAAAATACAAAAATATATTTTTTTTTTCATACGATGTACAAGCTGGTACTAAGAAAAGCATCAGCATTTAATAAAAACTGGCTTTAATCGGTCAACTATTTTCTATGTTTTTCAATGTGTTTCATTCGGGACGCCGGACAAATGGGTGTCTGTGTGAGAGTTTAAATTTTCGTGCAGCATGTGACCTGAAGCTGGTCTCTAATTGGTTTCTTAAAGATTCTCCTCAGGGCGCAAGTCGTTGCGTCCCTGGCCAATCAGAATTGGATGCACGTTATTTTATCCAATCTGATTGGTTCTCGTCACCTGTCATTCAATTTCACGCTCTGGGCCACTCCACTACTATTTCGAGTGCGCAGACGACACCATTTCGACATTATTTGTATAAATAATGGCAGCAGTTCATCCAAATTCTGTGATTTTTTTTACAAAAAAACCCTTTCACAAGGCTTTCGCTGGAAGAAAAAAAAAGATAAAGGATCTCGAACCGGACCAACCCGATTTACAAATTCAGCAGCAGTCCAATGACAGGGGACGAAGCTACACACGAAGCTTCACCCGCGCGTGTTATGAGAAACGGAGGTGGCTGGCTGGATGTAATATTAGCAATTCTCTGTTCAAGTAGGAAACATGCTTTTACTTCTTTACTGGTATGAAATGTATATAAAAGAGAACAACATTTATGTTCAAGTAGGAAACATGCTATTTGGTACTTCTTTATTGGTGTGAAATGTATATAAAAGTGAGCAACATTTATGTTCATTTCGTACTACTAAAGAAGTACCAAAAAGCATGTTTCCTACTTGAACATAAATTTTGCTCTCTTTTATATACATTTCATACCAATAAAGAAGTACCAAAAACAAAAAGCATGTTTCCTACTTGTATATAAAAGTGAGCAACATTTATGTTCAAGTTGGAAACATGCTTTTTGGTACTTTATTGGTATGAAATGCAAATAAAGATCATAAATTTATATTTAAGTCAACATGGTTTTTGGTACTGCTTTGTATTTATTTGCCCTCCTCAATAAAAAATAAAAATACAAAAATGCGCCCCCAAAAATAAATATCACCAGCCGCCACTGCTTTCATGGTGTCAAAACACTCTTAGTCCAGTATCTTCACGAAATATAATCAAAACTTTCCGCAATTAGCGGAAGACCGTCTTCTGGCAGCAAGAGAAAAATAGCGGAAAGACAACCTGCTTGATCCTGATGAACTATGTAAACGGTCCGTGTTACATTTAAACCCGCGTTAGGTTGTGCCCCGCGCTCCCCTACACATTGATGGCCTAAGACACGAAACGAGCGGTTTGTGTGAGTGCATGACAAAAAAAGCTAAAACATACCAAAAATCATTTCAAAAGTGAACTATCCCTTTAAAAGTTCTGTAAACGTCCAGTAAACATCCTCCTTAATGTGTGACTGTGAATCCAGTCACATCCTCTGCGTGTGAATGAAGATCCTCTTAAACATGTCCCTGCTTGCCCTTATCTGCATTAATTAAACTTAGTTTTCTTTTAATTAGTGTAAGTTCTTAATTAGTCCATTCTGATCTTGTCCAGCGAGGGATTAGTGAAATGTCTGAAGCTAAATCGAACAGTAAAGAACTTTTATATCAACTAATGTTGTTATTGGCAAATATTACATGTGGGCTGCTCTATAAGTTTAACATGAAAAGTGCCATGTGCTTCCAGGTTACATTTCATTTTTACATTTCTACGCCTTTTATAGTTTATGTGCTGTCCAGTCAGATCTTGTTTTAAACGCTGGCAGCCGGAAGCGACACACTGTTTGGCCAACTCACACGTTTCTCATTAATTATGTGCCAAGTGGAATAATAGCATCTTCTGAAGAAATAATAAAAACAAAAATCTGTTTTACTTCTCAAGCCAGACTGCTGAAAATGGAAGTGTAAAAGTGTGTCATGCATGAAGTTCAGAGCTAGCTATTTTTGTGTTTTAGTTATGATACACTTGATCGTACGGTGTGTTTTCTCCTTTCTACCTGCTGCTATACCCTCGTTCTTACGTGATTTTATCTTTAGCATATGAAGAATATGGATCAGTGGAGTGGTCCCCCTGAGAACCGGGTCTGGCCTCATTTCAATAAGCCTTAAATTATGCACGATCCGTTATGAGCGTCTGCAAAAGAAGCCTTTTCAATATGTGCACATGGACGGGGTAAACACATTATATTTGCCCTGGGGACATTTTTCATGACAGTTTAATCAGACTAGTTGCAAATGAGAGAAGTACTTGTCCCGTCTTTAGATACACAACCATTTCACGGTCTCTGTGAGTTTAATAAATCACCCAGCCGGTGTGTGTGTTGGGAAGTAAGTTTAAACTTCTAGTACTGTAATTAGAGGTTGATGGAAAGTGGATTTTGCAGATAAAGATGTCTAAGGTGGGAAAACAGGCCAGTAATCCAATGAGTGAAAAATAGTGCTAAACCTTTACGCATTTAACAATAACAACTTAAAGGAGTAGTTCACTTTTAAAAAATAACTTTTGCTGATAATTTACTCACCCCCATGTCATTCAAGATGTCCATGTCTTTCTTTCTTCAGTCGAAAAGATATTAAGGTTTTTGATGAAAACATTCCAGGATTTTTCTCCATATAATGGACTTCAATGGGAACCAAACGGTTCAAGGTCCAAATGAGAGTTTCAGTGCAGCTTCAAAGGACGATGAAAAAGGGTCTTATCTAGCGAAACAATCAGTCATTCAACGAATGAATTGAACGAAATGACTCAAAAAGATTCATTCATTTTGATGAACGAGTTCGAGCAGGAGAGTCACGAACGCTCATCACAGAACAGAGCAAGGCGAGCATTTGTGCTTATAAAACTTAAACTTTTGTATTTATTTTTTAAATGAGCAATTGTTTCGCTTGATAAGACCCTTATTCATCGTCTGGAATCGTTTAAAGCCCTTTGAAGCTGCACTGAAACTCTCATTTGGACCTTGAACCGTTTGGTTCCCATTGAAGTCCATTATATGGAGAAAATCCTGGAATGTTTTCATCAAAAACCTTAATTTCTTTCGACTGAAGAAAGAATGACATGGACATCTTGGATGACATGGGGGTGAGTAAATTATCAGCAAAAGTTTTTTTATTTTTAAAGTGAACTACTCCTTTAAACATAACATTATATTGCAATTCTTAAATTAAATCAAAAACTGCACTAAAAAAGCTTGGTCAGTAAGATTTTTTTTTTAATAATGCTGAAAGAAGATCAGTGTCACATGAAATCATTCTAATATGATGAATTGATGATCAAAAAACATTTATTATTATCATCAATGTTAAAAACAGTTGCTTTGTATTTTTAGGAAGCCGTTAAAGTTTAGAAAATGCATTTATTTGAGATGGAAATCTTTTGTAACATTATAAATGTCACTTTTTAATAATTTTATGCATCTTTGTAGGGTAAAATATTAAAGGGATAGTTCACTTTGAAATTAATTTTTGGTATGTTTTAGTTTACCTCAAGGGCATCCAAGATGTAGGTGTCTTTGTTTCCACAGTATTTTCAATTTTGATATTTTTAGGTACAAACCGTTCGTGTCTATCAGTCATATAATGGAGGTCTATGGTCACCACCTCAAAGAGCATGCACAGAGAAGTCCAAATTAAACATGATTTAATGACTCGTAAATGTAAGTACACATTGATGGCCTAAGACACGAAACGAGCAGTTTGTGTAAGAAAACGAACAGTATTTATATCGTTTTTACCTCTATACCACAGCCACAAAGCACCCTCACCCTCAGATCACTTGGGTTACGAGGTAAAAACGATATAAATACTGTTCGCTTTCTCACACAAACCGCTCGTTTCATGTCTTAGGCCATCAATGTGTACTTACAGTTACGAGTCATTAAATCATGTTTAATTTGGACTTCTCTGTGCATGCTCTTTGAGGTGGTGACCATAGACCTCCATTATATGACTGACAGACAAGAACAGTTTGACCTAAAAATATCAAAATTGAAACTACTGTGGAAACAAAGACACCTACACCTTGGATGCACTTGAGGTAAGCTAAAACATATCAAAAAATTAATTTCAAAGTGAACAATCCCTTTAATGTCTTCTTACTGACCTAAAGTCTTAAGTTGTGAATGGTTTTGTATACATTCAAATTGAACCAAAACTATCCAGAAAACCATCAAATAAACTGAAAATTAAGTCAAATTAGAACTTAAGAACCGCCAGCAACCATCCATCTGTCGAACCGATAGATGGGTTCACTCTAATAGCATTTCTCTTTGTGTGTTTTCCAGGTCTTCGTAAATGAGTGTGTCCTGAAGAGAAGCCGTTCTGCCCGTTCCTCCTCTCTCCCGCCTCTCCTCTGTTTAAAGAGTGTCAGCTCTGGACGAAACACCGCCTCATTTAGACACTTCTACAAGTGGCTGTAAAGCATATCTAAAGAAAAAAGGTCCTGTGTTCTGAGCGGTGTTGTGTGTGTGGTCTGTGCATTGAGTGTGTGTGAGGACGGCCAGTGTGTGCTGTTTACCTTCACACAGGATGAGCGCAGTCAAACAGTGGAGCGAGCCGAGAGGAGGACAGGGGCGCGGGACAAAGCCAGCTAAACTCCTGTGATAGTCAAAAATACAAGCAAAGAAATAACATATAAATACTAGAGCTGCCAAACGATTAATCGCGATTAATCGCATCCAAAATAAAAGTTTGTGTTTACATAATATATGTGGGTGCACTGTGTATAATTGTATATATATAAATACACACACATGCGTGTATATTTAAGAAAAAATATTATTTATAAATGAACTATTTATATTTATATATAATATAAATTATATATAAATCCATATACAGTATATACATGAAAATATTTCTTAAATAATACAAGCATGTGTGTGTATTTATATATATTAAATAATTATACACATTGCACCCACATATATTATGTAAACACAAACTTTTATTTTGGAATGCGATTAATGACGATTAATCGTTTGGCAGCCCTAATAAATACATGACAGAATTAGCTTTTCTGAAATTTAGTGTGATGTACCATTCTCATGATTGACTTTCAGATTCAGTTTTTTGTTTTAGATTTATGCAGTGATCCCTGTATTTTGGACACTCAAATCACACTGAACAGTGTGTGAATGTCATGACGTTAGGTCAGATATGGGTTATACACACTCAGTCGGGTTCTTGACTCTATTTTAAAGAACACTTTATGCCAAAAAGGTTCTATAATACTCTTAAAAAATAAAGGTTGTTTATGTGCATTGATGGTTTCTTGAAGAATCTTTAAAGAACCTTTCCATTGCACAAAAGTGGGAAACGTTTTGTTTTTTCAGGAACTGTTCAGTGAAAGGTTTTTTTGGGGGAACCAAAAATGGTTCTTTAATGGCATTCCAGTGTTGGGGGAACACATTGCAAGTAACACGGGTAATTACTTTTTCATGTAACTCATGTAAAGTTACAGATTACTTTTAAAATTACAACAAAATATCGAGTTACTTTTTCAAATTAGTAACGCAAGTCACTTAGTTTTCCCATGTATTGACTGACAGCTCTCCGTCGACAGAAAGTGCAAAGCTTTGTGTGTGAACATGACAGTTCTAGAGTTCTAGACTAAATTTGAGCATTTATTAATCTCACACAGATTCAGTATTCCCTTAAAATGAATAAAAAAGTGAAATTAAAACTTGTTAAAAAATACAAATGAACGTTATGTGTTTAATCTCACTTTATTAAAGGAGTAGTTCACTTTTGAAAAACTTTTGCTGATAATTTACTCACCCCATGTCATCCAAGATGTCCATGTCATTCTTTCTTCAGTCAAAAAGAAATTAAGGTTTTTGATGAAAACATTCCAGGAGTTTTCTCCATATAATGGACTTCAATGGGAACCAAATGGTCCAAAAGACACTTTCAGTACAAACTGCAAACTGTTCAAATGGTTTTAAACGATTCCAGACGATAAATAAGGGTCTTATCAAGCGAAACGATCGCTCATTTAAAAATAAATAACAAAGTTTAAGTTTTATAAGCTCAAATGCTCGCCTTGCTCTGTTCTTCTTTGTGACTCACCTGTTCGAACTCGTTCATCAAAATGAACAAATCTTTTTTCAAGTCAATTTGTTCGTTGAATGAACCAAATGACTCGGAAAAAGATTTGTTCATTTTGATCCAATTCAATCATTCTAATAATAATAATAAGCAAAAACTTTTCTTGTGAAACAAGCAAGCAAGCCCCGGTGGAAAAAAGTCATTTTTACTTAACACATTAATTTACAGAAAATGTAACTAAGTAATGTAATTAGTTACTTTTTTAGTTAGAAATGCAATATTGTAACACACTACTTGTAAAAGTAACTTTCCCCAACACGGATGACATCACTGCACATAACATGTTCTGGAACCTTTATTTTTTAAGAGTGTATAAGGAGAAATTTCTTCAACGACTGCATAATACTTTCATGTTTAATGGGTTATTTAATTGTTTTCTGATTAATTTATAATAAGCTGTTTAATTCAATTGAATTGAATAAAAAAAATTAGTTCATTAAAATGAAAATAATCCCATGATGGAACCCCTAAAAGGTTCTATATATGATGCGTCTGACAGAACCTGTTAAAGGAGTAGTTCACTTTTGAAACAACTTTTGCTGATAATTTACTCACC
This sequence comes from Hybognathus amarus, assembly GCA_030378365.1. NCBI lineage: Eukaryota > Metazoa > Chordata > Actinopteri > Cypriniformes > Leuciscidae > Hybognathus > Hybognathus amarus. The sequence continues at coordinate 37,872 of JAQIUQ010000815.1, read as the reverse complement.
CCCATGTCATCCAAGATGTCCATGTCATTCTTTCTTCAGTTGAAAAGAAATGAAGGTTTTTGATGAAAACATTCCAGGATTTTCTCCATATAATGGACTTCAATGGGAACCAAACAGTTCAAGGTCCAAATGAGAGTTTCAGTGCAAACTGTTCAAAGGGTTTTAAACGATTCCAGACGAATGAATCTCTTTCCGAGTCATTGGTTCATTCAATGAACGAAACGGTCGAATTGACTCGGAAGAAGATTCGTTCATTTTGATGAACGAGTTTGAACAGGAGAGTCACGAACGCACGCGCATGGCAATACAGAGCAAGGCGAGCATTTGAGCTTATAAAAGCATCGTTTCGCTAGATAAGACCCTTATTCATCATCTGGTGTCGTTTTAAAGCCCTTTAAACAGTTTGAAGCTGCACTGAAACTGTCTTTTGAACCTTGAACCGTTTGGTTCCCATTGAAGTCCATTATATGGAGAAAAATGCTGGAATGTTTTCATCTAAAAACCTTAATTTCTTTTCGACTGAAGAAAGAATGACATGAACATCTTGGATGACATGGGTAAATTATCAGCAAATGTTTTTTTTAAAGTGAACTACACCTTTAAGGTTCTAGAACCTTCTAAGAGTGACTAAAACTCGCCTTGCCATTGATGATTCTTGCTTTGATATTTTGCATCCGATGCAATGAAATGTGTCAATTTTAAGTGTGACTTAAGCGTTCAAACATTCTGGGGTCACTGTACATGCTGTCAGTATTTTTTAACGTTATTAAATCATCATTTATTGCACAGTGTGTTTGTATAATCAGCCTTTAGATCTAACAGAAACTAGTTTGGGCAGTACAATAATCTACATAACCTTATACTATTCAAACTGAAATGTTTTTCACTCATATTGTTATAAGACTGGCTGATATAATGAAACAGAAAGGGGTTCTTTCATTCGAATGGTGCTCGTAATCAAATATCAGTTGTTTAAATTGTGAACAAAAAAATCGTCAGCATGTGGTTTATATGGAATTGGAAACTGTTGAGTGGCTGTCAATGTCTTTCACTGTAGATGCAGAGCTACTGTAGCTTTTTACTGGAAACATTAACCTCAAAGCACAACTGATTGACCTGACATGCAATGTTAAATGTATGATAGTGTGTGTGTGACATGTTTTGGAGAGAGGGGCTGTTTATTTCTTTGTAAAGTGAGATGTGAAGTCAGTATGAACAAGCCTGTAATGCGTCATATCATGCACTGTATAGGTCTGATGTTGAAGGACGGGCACATCATGCTCTTAAAGAAAAAGTTCACCATTACTCTACCTGTATGTCCTGTAGGAGAACTTTTGAAGAATGCGCACGTTGCTCTTTTACATATAATTAATTGATGCATTTTCAGATTTCATAAACATGTGCTCCATGAAGTCATACGACTGTGTATGGGAAAGAGTCGCGGGAACATTCTGCAGAATATCGTGTTTTGTGTGTAACAACATGAGTAAATGATGAGTTTTTATTTAAGGTGAACTACTCCTTTAAACATGACAAGGGTTCAGCGGACGTTTTATTGTTATGAGTGTGTGTAACACTTCCAGACTTGCTGTAATGGTGGACAGTGTTCTGTTAGGCTATCCTGCCCCCTAGTGTTCAATGTCCTTCAGTACACAACATCTCAACTCTAGGAACAGGAACATTTTGTACCGCTCTCTGGAAATATCCATGTACATTTGTAATTGTAGATTTTAGGATATTGAATATAAGCCAGCAATGATAGTCTTCTGCATATGTGTTATAATGAGAAAAGGAATGATATGCATTTGTATCACACTTTTCCCTTCGTCTTTAATGGCTCTGTCTCTTTTTACAGGTGTTTTTTAAGCCCTTTTTGTATCTCTTTCCTGTGTTTGGTCTCTATTGTTCTACATTGACTGCCTGTCCATCAACACGTGTTTGCTGACCACAGTGTAAATAGATGTTTGTTAATAAAAGTCTGCTTTTCATCTACTGATCACACGTCTTGTTTTTGTCCTAATCTAACGAATAGATAGGAACTCGCCGCGCCTTACAATTAGTCCATATGAGTAGAGAGAGGTGTCCACACACTCCACCAAAGAAAATAGTCTATCATAATTATAGTCTGACCAAACAGCCATGCAACGTGTTGGACGAGATTTCAAGATACTACAATAGATAGATAGATAGATAGATAGATAGATAGATAGATAGATAGATAGATAGATAGATAGATAGATAGATAGATAGATAGATAGATAGATAGATAGATAGATAGATAGATAGATAGATAGATAGATAGATAGATAGATAGATGCCAGAGATCGATATATGCGGTAGTACCGATGATTAATCGGCTGTTATATTAGGCATTTTCCAAACTATCGGTATTGGCAGTTATAATGGCCGATAAATGAATATTTCAAAAATAAAATAAAAATGGACGAAACACGCTTGACCCATGTCATGAGTGTTGGAGTTGTATAGTTTGTCCACCAGAGGGCACTCTACACCGTCCCTGTTGGCGACACTCGTTGAGTTGGTCACGAGACATACGTTGCTTGAATAACAATTAAAAGAACATCCCCATCCGTTCTCTTAACTCAAATAAGCATGACAACATTTGTGACTATCATGTCCAGTTTTGCTGCTGTTAAATAAGCCGAGAGTGAAGTGGAATTAGCTAGTAATAGTTACGTTACGTTGTTACAGTGTAGTTGACTGACTGTCCTTTTAAATTTTGACAATGTGACTGAAGTATTTCTTTAATAGCGCGTGACAGTTATAGCAATGAGTCGTATCATCTCTCCTTGGCCTGTTATATTGAAAATTTATGTTTTACAATTTGCAGTATGACATAATCCATTGCTAAATTATGGCTCATCATAGACTAGCTAACCACAAAGCTAGCTAATGCCACTATCATCAGTATGTCCTGTTGTGACAATAAAAGAAACAAGTTTCTTTTTTAAAATGCATTATAATATTATTTTAGTTACAGTTTTTCTCAGTCGCTTTGGTGCATTTCTCACATCACTATTTACATTTGCACAACAGTTAGTTCAACCTCCACAACATTTAATCAGTTGTGCACATCATAGTAGCAGTTTCTCATTCCTTCCAACAAATTGCAAATGCTTTTGGACAGTGCATCAAATGCTTTCATACAACTCTCTGCTGTTTTATAACATTATCATTTGCTTAAGTCATATCAGTCCAAATTAACTATACTTGTGAATGCTGAATAGTCATACCATATAAAACTAATAGTCCTCATTTCATTGCTTGAGTCATCACATACAAAAATGTTAAACTAGTGGTCAAAATCCGTCAAGCAAATAAAAAAATAAAAAAATAACTTTAAAAAAAATATTTTTATCCTAAATTGAACAATTTCTCGCAGGTGAACCTCAGCTTTCACTGATGAGAAGAGATGTGGATGAATGATTTACAGTATATGTATGTTGTATGTTACAGTTCCAATATGTACTGTGATATTGTTTACAGTTGTGCACCGATCTACCCAAAGGGAGTTTATGTTTGTTGTAAATAAGGGTGTATTTTTTCTTTTGCACAATGCTCTGAACAAATTAGAATTGCAAAGACCATGCAGTAAAAATGTGAAACATACATATTCAGTGTCTTGTACTCAATTACTGTACCTCACTAAATACAGTAATGTGAAAGTTTACTGTAGTTTTCAAATGGCTGTGCAAATAGTTTATAGGACTGTCTTGAGCATTTTCAGGCAGTGTCACCAAGATCTGACTTTTTTGCATTGGCAAACACTTACAGAGTAAACTGTCATAATGAAAACATGACAAAGCCATTTGACTATCTTGTTCATATCTTGTTGACTATCTTGTTAGGACTTTTTATCTTGACGACACTGACACTTTCATTGACATGAATACTTGCTTTTGAGGAATGAGTTATCCATTTTGAGCAAGTGACACACTTTTGCAGGTTATCAACTAAGTTTTGCAATTTGTACTAATTGTTTTGAGAACTGCATTAACTGTTGTGCAAATGTAAATAGAGATGTGAGAAATGCACCAAAGCGACAGAGAAAAACTGTAAAAAAAATAACTACAAATATCTACAGTAATGTTAGAGAAATGTGTTAATGTTTTGTTGCACGTTTAAAAAAAAAATAATAAATAATTATATTGGCCGATATATCGGAATATCGGATTTTAAAACCAACAAATATTTGTATCGGTATCGGCCTTCAAAATCCTTTATTGGTCGGGCTCTAATAGATAGAGATAGGATGGATGGATGGATGGATGGATGGATGGATGGATGGATGGATGGATGGATGGATGGATGGACGGATGGATGGATGGATGGATGGATGGATGGATGGATGGATGGATGGATGGATGGATGGATGGATGGATGGATGGATGGATGGACGGATGGATGGATGGATGGATGGACGGATGGATGGATGGATGGATGGATGGACGGATGGATGGATGGACAGATAGATAGATAGACAGACGTAGATAGATAGACAGATAGATAGATAGATAGACAGACAGTATAGATAGACAGATCAGATAGATAGATCAGATAGATAGACAGACAGACAGACAGATAGATAGATAGATAGATAGATAGACAGATAGATAGACAGACAAGAACAGACATAGACAGATAGACAGATACAATAGATCAGACAGACAGTATAGATAGATAGATAGATAGATAGATAGATAGACAGACAGACAGATAGATCAGATAGATAGATAGATAGATAGATAGATAGATAGATAGACAGATAGATCATAGATAGATAGATAGATAGATAGATAGATCAGACTAGACAATAGATAGATAGATAGATAGATAGATAGATAGATAGATAGATAGATAGATAGATAGATAGATAGATAGATAGATAGATAGATAGATAGATAGATAGATAGCAAGTATTCATGTCATTGAAAGTGTCAGTGTCGTCAAGATGAAAGTCTTAACACCAGTGTTTATGAACAAGATAGTCAAATGGCTTTATCATGTTTTCATTATGACAGTTTACTCTGTAAGAGTTTGACAATGCAAAAAAAGTCAGATCTTGGTGACAGTGCCTGAAAATGCTCAAGACAGTCCTATAAAGTATTTGCACCTCCATTTGAAAACTACAGTAAAGTTTCATATTGCTGTATTTAGTGAGGTACAGTAATTGAGTACAAGACAGTGAATATGTATGTTTCACATTTTTACTGCATGGTCTTTGTAAGTCTAATTTGTCCAGAGCATTGTGCAAAAGAAAAAAATACACCTTTATTTACAACAAACATAAACTCCATTTGGGTAGATCGGATGCACAACTGTAAACAATATCACAGTACATATTGGAACTGAACATACAACATTTTTAAATTTGCTTGACGGATTTTGACCACTAGTTCAACATTTTTGTATGTGATGACTCAAGCAATGAAATGAGGACTATTAGTTTTTAATGGAATGACTATTCAGCATTCACAAGTATAGTTAATTTGGACTGATATGACATAAGCAAATGATAATGTTATAAAACAGCAGAGAGTTGTATGAAAGCATTTGATGCACGTCCAAAAGCATTTGAAATTTGTTGGAAGGAATGAGAAACTGCTACTATGATGTGCACAAATGACAAAATGTTGTGGAGGTTGAACTAACTGTTGTGCAAATGTAAATAGTGATGTGAGAAATGCACCAAAGCGACTGAGAAAAACTGTATTATCCCTCTGAACGCCACTAGTAAATGTAAATGCTGCCAGTGTCCGTCAGGTGGCGATATCGGGCAAAAGTCAACACACACACACACGGTTGACATAGAAGAAGAAATTTTCTCGCGATTCAATGTTTCAATATGGCTGCCTCCTCGAGCAGTGCTGCCACTGTTACTCAGAGTGATAATTCCTCAGTATCCGAAGAACCAGAGGCAGAAACAGAGTTTTGTCCTGGATTCAAGGATGTCGATGCATTTGTCAAGGTCGGTTGATCTTTTCAGTGCGTGAATCCCGCTGTCAGAGCTGTAACTAACTGTAAACACACGCGCAACGTGGAACGAGTGGCCATGCGTGCATACGCAGTGACGTTTGAGATTTATATTTTAGAAACGTGAAGTTGCAGTGAGTGTATTGAAGTGTTTGTTTGTTTCCACAGCATGGGCTGGGAGTGGTGGTGTCCTCCACGAAGGCGTCCGCAGCTCTTCCCGCAGCCGGAGATGAGTTTGACCTGTACCGCAGCTTCCCCGCCTTCCAGCACTTCTGCGCCTCACAGGGGGACCGACTCTTACACTGGTAAACACACTCTACTCGAGCACTCGGGGCTCATGTACCCTAGGGGTTTATTAAGTCAATGTACTCCAAGTTACTTAGAAGAATTGCTATGAGGGATGTCATAAAACAGAAATACGATAGTATGTTTTGGTACGTTTTTTGGTGAACTGACATAACAATAACATAAATCGCACATTAGATCAAAAAGATTTTCGTTTCAGAAAAATAGACATCTTGGCCATCACAATGTCTTTGAAGACTCCTATTTAAGGAATAGTTCACCCAAAAACATAAATAAATGTACTCACACTCAACCCATCCTAGGTGCATTATATATGACTTTCTTCCAAGCTTTTTAATGGGAGTAAATAGTATTTTGAACCCCAAAAAAGCTCATCCATCCATTATAAAAGTATCCCATATGGCTCCAGGGTGTTAATAAAGTGGTGGAAGAGTGACCTCTGACCTGACGCATGATATGGGGTTCAAACAGGGCTGAGCAACAAACTTGCGCTTCTCCCATATTTCTCTTTATTAATTCTCGTTTTGCACTTCTAAAAGGCTATATGCATGCATAAATTCCGCATGTGACGCAAGGCTGTTCTTCAGTTTACGGTTCGGGAGAGTTAAAGCCGAGGAAACGGGATTATGGCTGAGTCTTCAAAATGTATTGTCCCCCATCTTCTGAAACAAATCTTTAATACGTTTAGATGTAGTTTTATATATAGTTTTTTTAATATAATAAACAAAAAAGCATAAACAAAAGGAGGGATGTCTGTTTTTTTTTTTTTATTCTAAACGTTTCTTTAGTATAGCCATAGACTATAAAAGCCTATATAAATTCTCGGTATAGCATTGGACTTTAAGATCGGCAGAAGTAATCCAGTATCCTTAGACTTTCAGCGGAAATACCACTATGCATAAAGCCCATTCATGACTGGTGTTTTGTTTTGCTCTGTCCTTTGTGCTTGCACGGTCGTCAATACGTCATTGGTCGGGTCAGAGGCCGGTTGCACCAGCTGTGCGGGCCGGTTGCACCAGCTGTGCGTAAGTTACAACGTAGCCTAGTTTTGACGCAAATGGGCTCTAAATTACAACTTCCGCACTACTAAATATTTTTCTGTTGCACCATTAAACTTAGTTTAAACGTAACTCTTACGTTCCACCTTAAATATTTACGGCAGTCTTGCCCATGAATAACGGTTGGAATGAGATGGCAGCCAGATTAGATTACATCGATGAGCTCGTAATTGATAATGAAGAACCGCAAATTCGTCGACGAGTTTCATGAGACCGACATCATCCTTTGGATATTTATGATGATGTCGACATATTTGCTCGTTTGCGCTTTAAAAGAGAGGGAATAATGCGGATAACGGACATGATCGCGGCTGATATTCAACATGATATTCAACGTCTTTTTTAAACTTTCAGTCAGGAATGAGTTTGAAATTCCTGCTGTTCAGACTATTTCCTGTTTACCTATAAGAAGGCTTGTGATTGGCTTAAAAAAATAGACGTCATTACTATGCGTCAACGCATTACTTTACGGAGAGTTTACGACCTACTAGCTACGTTTTGCCTTACGAACGAATGGTGCAACCGAATAAAGTAAAGAGTTAGTTACAAACTAGCTAGTAGTTACTAAGCCTCTAGTGTGGACTTTACGTTTCAGTTTAAGTAAGAACTTACGAACAGCTGGTGCAACCCTACCCAGGTCACTCTTTTACTGGATCTTCGTGTGCAGAAACCACTGATTCTAGTTTATAAAGTTATAAATATGGATATCAGAAGGCCTTTATTAAGTGTATTACTTGAATGATAGATGGACTGATGAACTAACCCTTTAATTGTACAGTAACAAATTACTATTTCCTATGTCCTACTGGAACTGAAATTTCTTCCGCTTTTGCCTTTTCTTTTTTTACTTTATTAGGCTCTATATAAATAAGTTAAACCGGCTAAAGTGTCAAAGTTGTTTAAGTTTGGGCTCTGACATCATTTATAAAACAACTTAAAAATATATATATTATTACTAGAGCTGCATGATTATGGATAAATTAAGAATCGTGATTTTTTTTTAAAATATATATATATTTTTAAATGGAGAATCATGATTCTGAACGGACAACTAAACTAAATACCATGTAATTTACTTGAGGTTCTGACAAAATATGACCCGCGTGCAGTCTATTTAAAAAATATCAAATCAATTTGAATGAATTCTTATTTTTAATGAATGATGAATGACTCATAAATACTTCACTTGTTTCTTCACAGGAAGAATCAGTGTTTTTGAATGAATGATTCAATGACCAATACATATTTTAACAGTAACTTGTCACCACCTATTAGTGTATAGAGCCCGAACCGATAAAGGTCGATACTGATACAAATATTTTTTGGTTTTAAAATCCGAAATATTGGCCAGACGTTTTTATAATAAAATTTTTCAGAAACGCGCAACAAAAGAAATTGTAATATATACATTTTCAATATAACAGGCCAAGGAGAGATGATGCGTCTCATTGCTATAACGGTCACGTGCTATTAAAGAAATTCTTCAGTCACATTGTCAAAAGTTAAAAGGACAGTCAGTCAACTACACTGTAACAACGTACTAGCTGATTCCGCTTTCACTCTCAGTGCGTTATATGCAAGTGTCGCCAAAAGGGACGGTGTAGAGTGCCCTCTGGTGGACTATACAACTCAAAACTATACAAACTATACAACTCCAACACTCATGACATGGTTCAAGCGTGTTTTGTCCGTTTTTATTTTTGAAATATGAATTTATCGGCCGTTATAACTGCCGATACCGATATTTTGGAAAATGCCTAATATCGTCCGAATAATATTGGTCTGCCGATAAATCAGTCTGGCTCTACTAGTGTAACAATGTAATGGAAACAGTCTTAGTTTGAAGCAAGTTGCTTTGAAAAGGTGATTTGCTCTATTTTGATTGCCACCGTAGACATCAGTGATTTATATTTGACCTATACACTTTTATCCAAGTACTTCTGTGATCATTTGAATTACTTTAACACAGACATAATGAAACTTAATGTTTGTGAAGCTGTTTCATACTTGTACATGATATCTGAATCTCTGTGACTCTGCTGGTCAAAGCTGTAGAAGATGATTCACTGTCATTTAGGATAGGGATGTGCACGAATATTCGAATTTTCGATATGTAATTATTATTCGAAAAATAAAATACTATTCGAATTTTGAATACGTTGCTTTGCTGGCCGTAAATGCAGTGAGTCCATGATAAATCCTAAAGAACTAACTCGCAGTTACAATTAAATGCTCTGGATGGCGCTGTGGAGTGTGTTAACAAGTTGTCTGTATTTGATCACATAATGGTGTCGTCTGCCTCGCGAAGTTGGAATTAACATTACTTGAAAGGATCTTACTAAACGGAATGACTTTTGATCAAATTAACTAATTAATCTGAGTTATGATATCATCACCATGAGAAATCACATGAAATCCAAACAGTCGAGTGAGGAAAGACAGCTGTCCATCACTGCATCGCAACTGCAGGTAAGCGCAGCTGGACCCTGCGTGATCAAAGATGTTAACTTATCTAATAGCAAAATGATTTTGAGACACACTTATTTTAAGTTTCGTTGGGGAGACCGGTTTAAGAACAGAAAATGCAAAGTGCTGTTAGAAACACCGTTCTCTGAAACGTCTGTCAGTGCGGCATCTTTTCTCACTTCGAGCATATAAAGTGCTGGCGTCCGGCGACGCCCCTGCATGTAACGTTAGATATTATTGTTTTCTCAACATAAACGTGAAACAATATAAACACGATATTCAGTCATTTGCTGACTCTGTGTGTGTATAGGTGTACGTTCTGTACGATATCTGACGCAATCTGCTTTATTAGGGGTTTTTTTCCGCTCGCGCTGCTTGAGCATGCTTTTAATAATGCTTTTTTATATATATATATTTTGTTTACTCATAGGCCTACTGTTTAATGTTTTCAACTAAAAGAAAACTTTAATTACTATTGTAAGCTTGTTGTGTATTGCCTAATTGTAAGCTTGTCCAGAAATGGTGACAAAAACGTTAAAAAAAACTTAAAATAACGTCTTTTTCGTTAAACATAATTTAAATAAACGAATATTCGAATATTCGATTTTTATGAGCCCGAATATTCGAATGCAATATTTTAGAAAAATGCCCATCCCTAATTTAGGAATGAGATCTCGTGGGTGTTTGAATCGAGATCAGGATCTTTTAACGATTAATCGTGCAGCTCTAATGACTACATTCAGCATTAGCATCAGAACATGAGGGGTGCATGAAATTCATTGTTGTATCCGGAGACGTCATGTAGTCCTAATATCTGTTTGTTTCTCTGACAGTATGAGCAGGATCATGCAGCATCATGGCTGTAGATCTCACATGAGAGACCGGAACAAACTGACCGGACAGGAGGACCGGTTTGACCTGGTGGTGGACTCGAATGATGTCATCCTTGAGAAAGTGGTACGTGTGTTACTCTAGACAACAACTTTAAGGGGGCTTTCACACTTGGTTCGATTGCCTGTTCCGACCCCGAGTTCGATTGCTCCCCCCTCCCCTGCCCCCAATGGTCTGTGTTCACATTATATATTTGTATCCGAACCGTGGTACGCTTGCCTCATCAAGCTGCAGCTGGCGGCGTAATCATGTTGCTTGGTAACCGCTATGAAAAGGCATCAAAATGGATAGAATAGCTCGCTTCACATTTGTTCTTTTTTTTAACCTTTGGTTTTGTTTTCAAAGAAAAGAATAATAGAAACAAAATGTATTATCCTTTTTACCCGTTATTATGCTATGTTTTTATTTAAATTTCGATTTTATTTATTTAAATTTCGTTGCTATATGTTTTATTTATTTATATTTCGTTGCTATGTTTTATTTATTTAAATTTCGTTGCTTTGTTTTATTTAAATTTTGTTGCTGTTTTATTCATTTAAATTTCGTTTTTATTTATTTAAATTTCGTTGCTATATGTTTTATTTATTTATATTTTGTTGCTATGTTTTATTTATTTAAATTTCGTTGCTTTGTTTTATTTAAATTTTGTTGCTGTTTTATTCATTTAAATTTCATTTTTATTTATTTAAATTTCGTTGCTATGTTTTATTCATTTAAATTTAAGTTTAAGTTATATCACTAGTGCAGCAGTGTCCATTCTCGGAGCATATAATCCCTCCATATAAGACCTGTGTTTGTCTGTTCTGCAATATGTCAGTTCTCGGAGCATAAACTCTGCTCGCGTGAGGCACGCCGCTTCCTGCTCGCGCTGTTGTGTAGTTTATTCAAGGTTTATTAATTCGAAACATGTCGCGTCTCGGCTGTCTATCTATATTGCACCAAATACGACACTACTTCCTTGTGAAGTATTTGGACCAGCCCTAGAAAAGATACAGAAACACACTTGCGTCTGTCTGTCGGAAAAATGATTCGACCACATTATACGTCATCAATAGCGGTTCACTTCCGCGGTTTGGTTCGTTGCGTTCATATCAGCAGCGAACCGTACTGGAGTTCACATGAGACCGTACCCAGACCACCTTTTCAGCGGACCCGAGTACGGTTCGCTGGTGCGCACCCGAGTTCGAAGAGACAGCGTTCACATCATCCAAACGAACCGAACTCTGACGTCATTCGAACTCGGGTGCGCACCAAAAGTGCTAGTGTGAAAGCCTTATAAGATTCAAGCTTCAGGTCTTATTGTTTCTGTCTATAACCCTAACCCGTTCACACAGAGAACAATAACCAATAATAATCCTTTGAGAATCATGACAAACTTGTCAGACTGATAAACAATTCCAGAATCCATCCTTTAATGCTTCCCATGCTTTTAATCTAGTGCTGCAAATCTGTCTTGTGTCCCGTTATATCGGTTTGGTTTGTGACCCGTGTTCAGGGTATTCTCCTGCACGAGGCCTCTGGCGTGAGTCGCTCGCAGCAGCCGGTGATGCCCACCGGATATCAGCCGCCCAAGATCGTCGTGTCCAGCTGGAATCGCAAGGTAACCTTCTCATCCTCTTGACCTGGCAACATTTTCAATCAGGTGTCATTATTTGAGAACGTGTAGAGGAGCAGGTTCGGGCATGATGGTGGCTTTTCTTCTCTTTCCAGGGAGGAGAGCGCAGCACCCGAGACCTTTCGCCTTCTACATGCGGAGAGAACATCCAGCGGCCACAACTCAAGTTCAAGGACAAAGTGGATAACAGCAACACTCCTTTTGTCTCTAAAATCTTCATCAAACCCAATGCAGAGAAACCCCCTGCCGTCATGTGAGTGTGTTAAAGCCTTAAAGGTCCCCTGACATGGGGTTATTTATTGGGTTGCCCTTATAGTGTTAATGTTTTTTTCAGATAAAAAATAGTCAATTTATGAATAAAAGGCATTTTTCCTAGCCTGATTTTTAGCCTCTGATTTGACGCTCTGTTTGAAGGGGCGTGTCTGTTTGGGATTCAGTGTAACTGCCCACTAGAGTTGGGGTACTTGAACTTGAACTCCGAGTCCAATTTTGAATGAACTCGGACTTGTCACGCACTCGGATGAATTTGTACTCGGACTTGGCACGGACTCGGACATTTTAGACTCGGAAAAATGTCCGAGTCCAGTCGAGTCCAGGCACTGGAGGACACATTATTCAAAAACGAAAAGAAACTACTTGTGTTGTGTCCGCGTTGAGCATTGTAGCCAATCACGGACATGTATATTAAGCGCATGAACGCAGTGGGCAAATCAGAGGCATTTTAGAGTCAACATGCAGAGAATTCGCTCAAAATGTATGTTCAGAATCAGCACGAGCTTTATCCTTTTGCAAATCCCCTCATACAAAGTCTAGACGCGATATAAATGAGAGATTCACTGTGCAGTGCGGATAACTTCAGTGATTATGACGAGTTTTAGGGAGAGTGCAGAACGCGGTAAGTGATGGCTTAAAGGGAGCGCAATTGACAATCTAAATAATAATTTTGTTTTTCGTGCTTCTAGAGCACCAGTGGTTACGTTCACAACGTAAATCAAAAACAGTCATAAATGCATTTACGTGGGAATGAATCCGCTAAAGTCTAGTCCTGTGAGTCATGAAATTGCGGTGATTGACAGTAACCATAGCAACATGAGAACGTGATAAACATAGCAACATTTTGGCGACGAATAATTGTATGATTTTTGTTACATTTACACTTTAGTCATAAGTTTACATACACCTTTCAGAATCTCCAAAATGTATTTTTTTTCTTTTCTTTTTTATTGATAGGAAGGATCATAAAAACATTGTTTCTATTCAGTACTGCACTGAAAAAGCTTTTTCACATAACAGATGTTTAATGGCCTAGTCCACAAGACAAATTACTTGATTTTAATATTGTGTGTCATTACCTGAATGATCCACAACTGTTTTTTTTTTGTAATGGATGTTCATGAGGAAAAATCCTCCTCATACACAAACATTACAAACCCTGCAAATATTTAGTGATGTTCAAGAAGGAAGCATCCGTTAAGGATGGAACTGGATGTAAATTGGTTTAAATTGTTAAAAAATTAATTAATTAATTTAGTCCTGCCCTTCAGAGGCTAAAAAAGATATTAGCATGTAAAACAAAATAATAAAAGTGTAAACATCACCATCATCTTGCTCAAAAATATACCCCTGGCTCTTAATGCGTCGTGTTGCATTCTTGAGCATTACCTTGCAAATTTTTCTTTTTCTCTTTGCTCCTCAATATATTTTTCACGGTGTGAGAACATGTGGAGTGAGAGCGGAATGGCTTGTGGGACGTAGCAACAGTAACTAAGAGGGACGGGTCTTTGTAAAAAGTCAATTTCAAATCATATAAATCTTTGTGGACTCGGCCGGACTCGACTCGGACTCGGATGTTAAGGGACTCGGACTTAAGTCCGAACTCGGCCTACTCATTTGGACTCGGACTCGATTGTTAAGGACTTGGACTCGAAACTTCGGACTCAGACTAAGGTGGACTCGGACCCAACTCTACTGCCCACTGCTGTGATTGGCTGACATGCATGCATATGAAATACCGTAAATCTACCTAATAGTCCTAATAAATACAGTGCATGTTCTCAATAACAGTTTCAATACATAAACGAATGATTTATACTATGTTTTACTTCTGACAAACATTTAGATTAAATATGCTATTCTCAATAATGGAGTTTAACACTTAAACTATTTGAAAAATTATATTCAATAAATAGAAATATATATTGGTTGTGGATGCATTGTTTTTAAACACTTTTCCTCTGGCATGCTGTGTTTTAATGTTTATCTAGAGATAATTGCTAGTTATGATAATATAGGGCCCTATAAAATCCTTTTTATTTTTTCCCAAATTCCATTTTATTTTTTCCCAAATTCCCGTTTTTTTCCGTTGAAATTTTTGCAAATTCCGTTTTTTCGTTTTAATTTTTGGGAGTTCGTTTTTTGTACTCTTTACTGTTATTTTAGTTGTAAAAAGAGTGTGCTTTTTATTCCGTGATCGCAGAAATTAAAGGGCCCTAATAATAGCAGATTGTCTGTGAAAATAGTTTCATGCAAATAATGCAAAAAACATGTCTATCTGTTTCCATTAAAAATATAAATTAATTCAAAATACTCTTTGGCCAGTGGAAAAGATTGAGAAAACCTTTCTCCGAAAATGTATTTTACACTATTTGATTTATTAATTTAAAAAACAAGGCAAGGCTAAAGGCAACTAAAAAAAATTAAATAATAATAATTATTGTCACGGCACATCATATTTTGTATTTTCCTAACATCTCATACCTTAAACATAGTATCATGTGGATGAATAATCATATGCAAATGATATACATATTTAAACTAGGTGTTGTAAGCTCCATATGGTTATTTCGGGGAGGAGACGCATGTGCGCTCAATCTTCCGCTGACTGGGATTTATAAAGTGAATTCTGCGCAGGTTTTATAAATCTGAATCTTTTTTTCGTACGCCATTTTTAGCTTTCAGACGCACGTACACTTTTAGTAAGGATCCTACGCATGTCTGAGCTTTCATCTTCTCAAAGGCAGAGAGATAGCCAAATCTCGGTTTACACTCGATTGAAATGTCTAGCTACAGGCTTCGGGGAACTCATATTAATGTTGAAAAACCTCAAAAAGTGAAAATTTCGTGTCAGGGGACCTTTAACAATGAATTTTTTTAAAAAAAAATTATTATTTCTCTGCCTTAGCAGCAATGTAACCAAATGTGTGATTTAGATTTTGCAGAGCAAACACATCCGTAAGGAGAGACCGGAGGATTTGGATGTTCCTGCTGCGCTGGCGGACTTCATCCATCAGCAGAGAACAAAAGAGCACGTGGACGACATGTAAGAGGCGTTTCTGGTATTTATCCGGTGTGAAGCCATCTAGTGTGTTTGTTAGTCTTTCTCCATCAGTGTTTAATGCTAGTCTTGTTGTTAATGATGTTTTCCAGGTTTTCTCACCCCTATCAGTATGAACTGGACCATCTGGTCATGCCCGAGAGTCTGAAGTGTAAACCTGATGTCCAGGTCTGTCTTATTCATCATCTTTTTTCTTGTCAGGAACTGTGACTATTTTCATCTGGATTTAACATCAATTATTGTGTGTGTGTTTAGATGTATACACCGATTGCTGAGTCCGCTTGTCAGTTCATCAATACTTTAGATGATCTTGTTGCTATGAATGAGAAGTTGGCCAAGGTGACGGAGTTCGCTGTGGACCTGGAGGTATGAGTGTGTTCAGTTTTTATGATGCTTGCTTATCTTGGGTATTTAATTCACACCAGTTCTCCGTCTACAGCATCATTCCTACAGAAGCTTTTTGGGAATCACGTGTTTGATGCAGATATCAACGCGGGAGGAGGACTTCATCATAGACACGCTGGAACTGCGCAGTGAAATGTACATCTTAAACGAGAACTTTCACCGACCCCACCATTGTGAAGGTGATGCTTTTCTAATAGTTACCTAATGTGTTTCTGAGGTGTAAATTAAAGGGATAGTTCACTTTGAAATTGTATTTTGATATGTTTTAGCTTACCTCAAGGGCATCAAAGATTTACTTTTTAATTTTGATATTTTTAGGTCAAACCGTTCTTGTCTGTCAGTCATATAATGGAGGTCTATGGTCACCACCTCAAAGAGGCATGCACAGAGAAGTCCAGATTAAACATGATTTAATGACTCGTAAATGTAAGTACACATTGATGGCCTAAGACACGAAACGAGCGGATTGTGTGAGAAAACGAACAGTATTTATATCGTTTTGACCTCTTTTTACAAGACGTAAAAACAATATAAATACGAGTCCGATTTTCTCACACAAACCGCTCATTTACGTGTCTTAGCCCATTAATGTGTACTTACATTTACGATTCATTGAATCATGTTTAATTTGGACTTCTCTGTGCATGCTCTTTGAGGTGGTGACCATAGACCTGCATTATATGACTGACAGACAATCGGTTTGACCTAAAAATATCGAAATTGAAAATACTGTGGAAACACACCAAGATATTGGATGCCCTTGAGGTAAGATAAAACATATCAAACATTAATTTCAAAGTGAACTATTCTTTGAACACTGTAGTTCTGTAACTATCTTAAATTCGGCATGAAACACAGCTGCAATCTTCTTTTTTTTTCTGCATGAAACTGAACGTTCAGCATCTGGTTCGATAAGCAGTTTCATTCATAAAACGTCAAATTATGCACGTTCAAAGTCATGTAATGTTGCATGTGACGCTCCTGCAGGTGTTTCACGGTGCTGACTCTGACATTGAGTGGCTACAGAAGGACTTCAGTCTCTATGTGGTCAACATGTTTGACACCCATCACGCCGCACGCTGCCTAAACCTCGGCCGAAACTCCCTTGACCATCTCCTGAAAGTCTACTGCAACGTGACCTCTGATAAACGCTACCAGCTGGCAGACTGGAGGATACGGTAATACGCTCTGCTTTTTTCCATCAGCACAATACTGTTCTCCTTTATTGTTGAGAAAACTCATTATGTAGGGTAGCATTAAAGGGATAGTTCACTTTGAAATACATTTTTGGTGTTTTAGCTTACCTCAAGGGCATCCGAGATGTAGGTGTCTTTGTTTCCACAGTATTTTCAATTTTGATATTTTTAGGTCAAACCGTTTGTGTCTATCAGTCATATAATGGAAGTCTATGGTCACCACCTCAAAGAGCATGCACAGAGAAGTCCAAATTAAACATGATTTAATGACTCGTAAATGTAAGTACACATTGATGGCCTAAAACATGAAACAAGCGGTTTGTGTGAGAAAACGAACAGTATTTATATTGTTTTTACCTCTTGTTACCCAAGTGATCTGAGGGCGCGGGTGCTTTGTGGCTGTGGTAACGAGGTAAACATCTTAGGCCATCAATGTGTACTTAAATTTACGAGTCATTAAATCATGTTTAATTTGGACTTCTCTGTGCATGCTCTTTGAGGTGGTGACCATAGACCTCCATTATATGACTGACAGACACCAACGGTTTGACCTGAAAATATGAAAATTGAAACTACTGCGGAAACAGACACCAACATATCAAAAATTAATTATCTCATTAAACTGTGGTAATTCATATGGTGTGTGTGTTTGTGTCTGTAGACCGTTGCCAGATGAGATGTTGAAGTACGCTCAGGCTGACACACACTACCTGCTGTACGTGTATGATCGAGTCCGGGCTGACCTGTATGATATGGGCAACGGGCAACCCGCCTCATTCAGCAGGTCTGGGCTAAAAGCAGAGACCTCTCGCTCAAGGTGTGTTCAGACTCCAAATGCACAGAAAATATGAGAGGATGCGTTTAATCGGTTTGTGTGCATCAATTCAAAGAACCAGTTTAAAATAGCTATTCGTCGTTTGACATTTTTACACTTTCTCTTTAGAAATACGTGAAGCCTATTTTCACGGAGGACTCGTACATGGAGCTGTACCGCAAGCAGAAGAAGAGCTTCAACACGCAGCAGCTGGCGGCGTTCAGACTGCTGTACGCCTGGAGAGATAAACTGGCACGACAGGAGGACGAGAGCACTGGGTGACGCCCCCAACCGCCTCCATACATGTGTCTGTTGACCCATTACTAGTTCTTGTGATCCATGAACATGTTGTTTCTCCACAGGTATATCTTACCAAACCACATGATGATGAAGATTGCAGAGGAGCTTCCAAAGTAAGGGCCTAAAGTTCACTTTTCATTTTCTCTCCATAAGGTTCCAGGTTTCTTGCTCAAAAAAACGTTCATAATTGTAAGGATCAAGGAGTAAAACATTTAAGGTATAGTTCGTAAAATCATTGTAAATATAAAAGAATAGTTCAATTCACACCACAACTGTAAAGATAGCGATAATTTACTGTCACGTGGAATTTCATGGAATTTGACAAATTTGAGCGGGTCAGTCCACCTAAATTAAGTCACAAAATAGACTAGTCTGTGAATATTAAAGCTACACTGTGTGATTTTTACCCCCATCTAGTGGTGAAAAGGTAAATGACCATCCAGTGAATATTAGTTTCTGTTCCTCTCAATTTCGATTTCGATGGCCAATGTAGTCCAAGATTAGCTTTCAGTTCAACCTCGTCTATAATGTGTTAACTCAAACGTAAACGCGAAAGGCGAAGCTTGAATTAACGGGTATGTCCCTCTTTGGCTAATGTACTTTCAAGATGGAGGGGCAACATGGCGACCGACATTAGAACCCCTTACCCGTATGTATTTTCAATGGCATTTTATACACTCACGAGAATACTTTATTACTTGAACGAAGTAAATATACGGTAACACTTTACAATAAGGTTCATTAGTTAACATTAGTTAATGTATTTATTAACATGAACTAACCATGAGCAATACATTTGTTACTGCATTTGTTCATCTTTGTTAATGTTAGTTCATGAAATTACAGCTGTTCATTGTTTGTTCATGTTAGTTCATGGTGCATTAACTAATGTTAACAAGATTTGAATCAAGTATTAGTAAATGTTGAAAATAACATTAACAAAGATTAACAAATGCTGTATATGTGCTATTCATTATTAGTTCATATTACCTAATGTAGTTAACTAATGTTAACTAACGAACCTTATTGTAAAGTGTTACCAAATATACATTAATGAGCCCATATATTTTTGAAAGAACTAAGTGTTTTTAGCTAAGATTAAACTAAACGAGTTACACAGTGTAGCTTTAAACTGCATAAAGATTATTTCATTATGAATCATGGATGTTCTGTGTGTGTCTGTGTGAATGAATGGTATTTTCCCCACACAAACACTGAAGCAAGTGTGACGTTCGCAGTGTTTTTGGCCTCTGCCATCTCTCTATAGGAGTACATCTGAGTCACTTCACCAGCATTTTACAGTTTCAGTTGAGAAAATCTATCGTCATATCATAAACACACTAAAAAACAAAGGTCTTCACAGTAGCCCGTCAAAATAAAAGTTCAGTTTGACTTTTTGACTGTTGCACTGTAGAATTTAGCTACATTTAATGTAATAATAATAACACCAATAATACATTATTCTTAAGAGTTTCTCTTTTTAAGGAATCACATTTTTTTTATCCATGTTTTAATGTGAACAGTAAAGATCTGTTGTTTGACAGAATCCAGAAGAATTCAAATGTAATTTAGGAAACAATTAAGGGATAATCCACGACTAGCCATGCATTAAAGGATTTTAATGAGGCAAAGAACCACCCGAACGCGAAGCAGCCTATACGTCGATCATTAAAATTCTTTAATGCATGGCTGTCCGTGGATTATCCCGCTTATACCTCCGGTTATTTGCCAAGTTAAAAAGAAGTTAAAGTTATAACTGTTGTTTACAGTGTGATTTTTTTTAACAGACGTGTAAAAATGACGGTTATTTTCTTAAGTTACGGCTCGTTAGTTCTAGCACTCGAAATGCAAAAATCATCCATTTAGCCTACCTAAATAAATGTTGTTGTTTTTTTCATATGTGTCTCTCACT
Organism: Hybognathus amarus; assembly: GCA_030378365.1. Lineage (NCBI taxonomy): Eukaryota > Metazoa > Chordata > Actinopteri > Cypriniformes > Leuciscidae > Hybognathus > Hybognathus amarus. The sequence goes on along the minus strand of JAQIUQ010000815.1, from coordinate 17,581 downwards.
CTGTTTGCAAGCGTAACTGTTACTATGGTTACCAATGTTTTTTTTTTTACAGTCTATGGTTTATAGTAGCGGATTCATTTCGAACTGTAATCAAACTGACTGGAACTACCTGTGCATTAAACGGTTTTACTGCACACCTTCCAGCCAATCAGAATCGAGTATTTAAACAGCCCGTGGTATAATAAAACTGATTTCATAGGGCCCTAATATAACTGTATTAACTGGCCCTAATATTGAAATATCTAGTTATAATTCTTGCTGTGAACTGGCCTTTAATGAGCATTTTCAACCATCAGACTGACCCTTAGAATCAAACGGGCTGTTTTTGCTCTATATCGGCATACATTACCATTCACTAAGACAAATAATCCTGGAAAAAGGTAGCATGCACAACTGTTTTCAACATTGATAATAATGTTACTTGCAGCAAATCATCATATCAGAGTGATTTCTGGAGGATCATGTGACACTGAAGACTGGTGTAATGATGCTGAAAATCCAGCTTTGATCACAGGAATAAATTACATTTTAAAATGTAATGTATTCACACAGAAAAGTTATTTTAACCGAACGGTAGTCTATAATGTCCTGTTATGATTGGCTAATTTCCCGCTGTTTCATAGTTTGCAGGCATTTGCTAATGAACGTTTTTCAAATGACTGAAAAGATAATTGGACGAGTGCATTTGTAGCCCTTTTATTGTCTGATATCTGCTTTGAATATTGAGTTCGTAAGACGGCTGCACTCTCTCACCCAGAGAACACCGTATAAACGGATGTGTTTTCCTACAGGGAGCCGCAGGGCATCATCGCGTGCTGTAACCCCACTCCACCTCAAGTGCGCCAGCAGATCAATGAGCTTCATCAGCTGGTCAAAGAAGCTCGAGAGATTCCTTTACTCAAGGTGTGCGCTCGTACAAAACACCGTTTAGCTGATCGACTATCACTAATGTTATATGACTGTATTAGTCCTATCATTTGCAATATCAATATGAAATTGAAGATCATGGCAACTACTAATAATGTTGTCTCTCTTCAGGCAGAGGTACCTTCTGTAAAGAAGAAATCAACGACCCCTGAAAGAAAGGTGTGTGTGTGTGAGAGAGAGAGAGTGTGTGAAACTAACTGCCATAAGAAGCTGTATTATTGAGTAGCTGTTGCTGTCTTCTAGCCACAGTTTACGTTATTCGGACCCCATGACACCTCCCGTTCGTCTGAAAGTGATTTCCTGGACCTCTCTTTCTTTGGTAGGTCTATATATTAGCAAAACCTTAATTTACCTTTCTATTTAGACGTGAAATCGCTAAATAGTTTTCTCCATGTGTCTTTAGAAACCCCAACCAAAGCCGGAGTGTTGTTTTCAGAAGAGGAGGATGAAAGCGTGGGCCGAGAGGGAAAATCCTTGCATGGCCTGATGGCTTCAGCGAAAATCCAACTGTTTGCAGTAATACATTTGCATGTTTGGGTGTGCTGACCTAAAAGAGGGAGAGTGGTTAAAGGCCCTATTTTTTTAATTGCGAAATTAAAGAATGAGCCGTTATGACGTCCTTTGGAACAAAATCAGGCGTGAATGAGGTTCGTTTGGTGTTCATTTCAGGAGTTCGAAACCTCCTGCCGAAGCTAACTTTCTAAAAAAATAAGTTCACTGGCTGATAAAGGCTTTTTGAACTCATTGGTCCGTGGCGATTACATGGGTAGGTGCGACACATTCATAGGTACATGAACACACTGGAGAGCTGCTTATAGTAGTAGAAAAATGTGGACACTCGCTGTTTTTCATGCGTAATACTATAAAGCTGCTTGCTTTAAAGCAATCTATTGTATAAATAAACGTGCACGTGACACAAGTGCTGAAGCACAGAGCTTGTGCTAACATTTAACTTCTGTTATCTCACTGCAACGCTGTTTTGTAAATGAGGAAAGTGTGCAGCACATGTACATATTCATCATCGTTGGGATTTTGTCTAATAGTAATAGTAACGCTGCAAAGGTATTTCCAACCTTTTTTTTACCTCTAAATGAAGAAAAAGAACTTCGCTGTGAGCGCATCTGAGGCCGTAACAGGATGTCTTAACCGGTTATAGTGTCAAGCAGAAGTTAGATTTTGTCAAAACATGTTGTAGTTGTAATGGTCTTAGTATTGATTTGGTAGTGTTTGTGAGTTGATGTTATTTGTCATGTGTTTTTGAGGATGAGGACGAGGAGGCAGCAGCTCCTGCACATCTGACCGTGGCACAGCAGAAAGCACGCAGCATCATGGACTCGTTTGACAACCCCTTCCGAATGGTACAACACTTCAGTCTAGCTAAGAGATTTTGTCTAAAGTATGCTTGAGTATGTTGTGCACTGATATTTTAATGCTTGTTTTCAGTATTTACCATCAAAGGACATTCACATATCAACTAAGGCCAAATATGACCCATCTTCAAAGATTTATGAGGTATAGTCCCCACACCACACACACATCTCACCTAAAGGATTATTAGAACACCTGGGGCCCGTTTCAGCAATTTAAGCAATTTTGAGCGTGGCATGGTTGTTGGTGCCAGACCGGGCCAGTCTGACCAAAATTGGACAGTTGAAGATTGGAAAAATGTTGCCTGGTCTGATGAGTCTCGATTTCTGTTGAGACATTCAGATGGTAGAGTCAGAATTTGGCGTAAACACAATGAGAACATGGATCCATCATGCCTTGTTACCACTGTGCAGGCTGGTGGTGGTGGTGTAATGGTGTGGGGGATGTTTTCTTGGCACACTTTAGGCCCCTTAGTGCCAATTGGGCATCATTTAAATGCCACATCCTACCTGAGCGTTGTTTCTGACCATGTCCATCCCTTTATGGCCACCATGTACCCATCCTCTGATGTCTACTTCCAGCAGGATAATGCACCATGTCACAAAGCTTGAATCATTTCAAATTGGTTTCTTGAACATGACAGTGAGTTCGCTGTACTAAAATGGCCCCACAGTCACCAGATCTCAACCCAATAGATCATCTTTGGGATGTGGTGGAACAGATATATATGAGATTTAGTTTAGATTCAGGGAATCACAGATATCCCAAAATGAATCTAGATACAGTGAAGGAGCTCAGGTTGTATTGACTACTGGCTTATATTGACTATTTTCATTGTACCGTTTGAAACAGATTCATAACCGGTGGAAACTACAGAGTATTGAGCAGCAGCAGAAGGAGGCTCAGGCCAAGCAGCAAGCTAGAGAACAGGCCAAGAAAGCTCAAGGTACAAACAACTCAAGAAGCTCTGTGTTTTATATGTGCCATTTTTGCCATTATATGTGTGTAATTGCTTGTATTTGTCTTTCAGAGGAACGAAAGAAGGTCAAACTGAGTTACCAGGAGTCGCTGAAAAAGGTTCACACTGTCAGGCAGCAAGTAATGGTGAGTACGCTTCGGCTTGCAAATTTAACAAGCAGCTTCTTGTTTCGTTTTACACTAACATCTTGTGTTTTTAGGAGGCAAAGCAGGCTGGACAGAAGAGAGAGAGAGCTGCCAGTGATGTTGCTGAAGATGCTCTTAAAGACTCCAAGACTGAAAGTGAGACATCAGTGGCTGATCCGTCCACAAAACCCACGCAGAAGAAAAACAAACAGAAAATCATTCCAGAGCCTGAAGGTCCTCAAGACTTCCAGCCTTACGACTACAACCAGTCGAATTTCAAAATGTTCGATGGTAAGAGATCTGCCTCGGTTCTGCATTTAGTTTTCCTGTTCAGTGTGTTGTCTTCATTTGTTTGTCATTTAAACACACAGGTAAATTGAAAGAGAGTTCACAGTTCGATACCAACGGACAAGCAGCGAGGACCCAAGCAGAAGGTTTGGAATCTACAAGCTTTCGCCTCTCCACAAATCGTAGCTTTGCTTGATCTCTGATCTCATCTTTAACCAATTTTGATTCACAGAAAAAAAAAGGACAGAAGAAAAACACTGGGGAGGAAGGAGCATGTCTTACTTACCCGCCAAATCTGACAGGTACTGTAACGCTCTCACGGTAACCGGCATTGCTGGGTTTAAAATGCATTTATGTGTTTATTTCTGTTTGCAGAGGGTTTCGCCACAACTGGCCCAAGAGATAGGACTCTTCAACTGATGAAGCATTATCCCTCCTTTAATTTTCTTTTTAAAAGCATCCTACTTGTTCTGCATACTAGGGCTGCACGATGTTGATATGCGCATCTAATCAGTAAAGCCGGTTCCTTGATTAGCAGTAAATCACCTTCACCTGCTTTCAGATGGAGCTGCATTTACTACAAAGAGCCGTAACTTACTGACAAGCTGAGTCAAATCGCGTTAATATCTCAGGACGTATCGCCAGCGATATTTAATGCGATATGGCTCAGCTTGTCAGTGATCTACGGCTCTTTGTAGTAAATGCCGCTCCATCTGAAAGCAGGTGAAGGTGATTTACTGCTAATCAAGGAACCAGCTTTAATGATTAGATGCGCATAACAACATTGTGCGATTAATCGTGCAGCCCTACTGCATACTGAACTTGTCCTGACGGTGCTTGTATACTTTGTGTAATTTGATCCTTCTCCTTCATTAAAATGAGATTTTAAACCATACTTAGGAAGTTCTTCTTAAATGTCTTTGCAATCATCATAGATTATCAAAAATGAATGAATGATTATCAAAATTTTGGCAGTCCTAATTCAATCAAATAAAGAATTGGTTTTTTTTAGTGGTTGTTAGAGTAGCTGTAAATGTAGTTCAACACATAACTTTTGATCCACTGATATGATATAATTACTAGAGCAGTGTTTCCCAACCCTGTTCCTGGCGGCACACTAACACTGCACGTATTCTTTGTGTCCCGAATTAAACACACCTGATTCCACTCAGGTCATTAACCCTTGCAATTATGAGCTAATGAGTTGAATCAGGTGTTTTTGATTAGGGAGACAAAGAATATGTGCAGTGTTGGTGTGCCGCCAGGACAGGGTTGGGAAACACTGTACTAGAGATTGTCCTCACTGCGGAACATGAAATTCAGGGGGAGGAACTCCTCCCACCTTACATATACCTAAACCTACCCATCTCCACCCCTTATATCTGGATCCATCTCCATCCCCTGATCCCTAATTCTACCATCTCCACCCTGGGGCTCATTCTTCGTCCGTTGCTTAAAACATCCGAGATCAAATGAGATATCTAAGATGATATCATCGTGCTAATCATGATCTGTATAATTGGGTTCTTCGAACACTCCTGCTGGTTATGATTAGTACAGCTGGATTGAGTTATCTGAGATAACTGCACGTTCTCGCTTTGGTTTATGAGGGGACATGTATCGATAGAAGAAACAGTGATCAGCAACGCTGCTATTGGCTGTTCAGCATGGCCAAAGAACACACCCATTTTTTCTCCCAAGCAGAGCAAGAGCTTTTAATGGAAGGTTATGCCAAATTTCAGTCTTTAATTAAAATGCCAGGGAACACCTCTAAGTGTGCAAAAGCCAGGAGAGAGTGCTGGTGTGACCACAGGAGTCATAAGATTAAGGTTTTGACCCTTAGGTGCTTGGGGACTTTCACACCAAGATGTAGTTTAGCTAGACCTCCAACACCTTACTTGAGACAAGAGGGCTCCCACACACAGATTGAAATAATGACAGAGACGTAGTATTTCCGTATAAAAGCATAACAATGTTTATTAAATAATCCAGTAAAAACAGTCCGGGGTTTGTTTCTCAGAATGATGACACTGAGTAGCCCCATAGCCCGGTTAGAAGGAGGTAGTTGCTGCCACCAGGACTTAAGATGCATAAGGACAATAATGGCTTTAAAGCAGGGGTTCTCAACTCCAGTCCTCGCAACCCACTGCTCTGCATATTGTGTATGTCTCCCTTGTTAAACACACGTGATTTAGATCCTCAGCTCATTAGGGTAGACAGAGTCTATTCTAATGAGCTGAGGATCTGAATCAGGTGTGTTTAACAAGGGAGGCATACACAATATGCAGAGCAGTGGGTCGCGGGGACTGGAGTTGAGAACCCCTGCTTTAATGGATCAGCTGTTTAGAAGGAGTTACCTGTCCTGGAGAGGAGTGAGACCGACACACCACCCGTGCTGCTGATTCAATTGCCTATTCACACAGAGGCGCGCACACACACTCACAAAATATAAATCACTGCAAATGGTGAGGTGAACGTTACTACTACAAATGCGGTGCACGAAGGAGGACTCAGATCCGACACAGCTTCAACCCTCTGGTTCTCAATAGAGAAGAAAAGATTGATGTTACTATTAAAGCCTAACTGATTAGGTCAGAAATCAGCAAATCTAAAAGGTTAGCATTCATTACCACCAAAAGCTACTGGGGCAACCAATTCCAAGTGAAAAAGACATACAATTAAGTGTATTAAAAACATACTTAAATATGTTTTTAGTACAATACAAATATAATGTAATGCATTTTTAATACACTTAATTGTACGTCTTTTTCACCTGGGATACCACTCACTGTTGACATGGAACAACGACGAAAAAAAGGGAAAACAAATGAAAACCAACTGCGACTGTGTTTAGCCCAGATCAGACCGGCAAACAAAATAAGGAAAACAAAAAATGAGGCGGGGATAACACTTAGATCGAATGTACAAGAGGTAAAGCAGCAGTGACAATTGGCTTTATGCACAGCTGCACTACTTCCTGAATAGGGTTGGTTATCGAGAATCGATTGAGAAACGGGACTAACTTTTCGTTTTTCCCGTAAATCGTTCAAAAGTAAAAATTTCGATTCCTAGTTTCGATATTCACAGTCCGCCGACCGGAAGAAGAAACCGCTGAACAACACTAACGAAGAAGCATCTACTGGAAGTGTTGCCATAACTGCGCGAGTCAAACATGAGTAGCTTACGTCGGCGGTCCAAAGTGTGGCTTCACTTCTCTAAAAATAACGAAATCTCGGCAAAATGCAAAATTTGGGACATAAGGAGTATTTGTGACAGGAGTATTTCCTTCAGAAAGACTGTTGGTTAACAAGGTTAGCTAAACTTTTTTGACCCTGCCTCTTAAAAGAATCAGAATCGAGAATCGTTCAGGAACCGAATTCGAAATTCGGAATCAGAATCGTTCAAATTCGAACGATACCCAACCTGTTCCTTGAACTTAAGCCAGCTCCTTTGTTTCCTGTCTGCCATTATTGGACTAATTGATTAGTTCAGGTGTGCCTGACCTCAGTAGTCATGGCAACAATAATCAAACACACCTGAATTAATCAAGCTTGGCCAATAATGGCAGACAGCAAACAAAGGAGCTGGCTGAAGTTCAGGAAGTAGTGTAGCTGTGCATGAAGCCAATTGTTCTGAAGAGAGAAACAACCACAATTAAAATCTATTACATATAATAAATGTGACCCAAAACAGGATCACTCACTAAGCAACACAGACACAAAAAAAAACAACATTTCCTTTTACCTCTATGGGTACAACATCCCACATAGATGGAAATCGAGTTCCAGCTATCTCCCCGTGTGCAAACCTACATGAGAAAATACACACAAGCATCGTTTACATACAAAATAGCCAATTTCAGATTATTAGTTAGTTAACTTACATCCCAAAGGCTTACAGTGTGCGATTAAAATAACATGAGCCGATTAAAATAAATCAATTGACCACACACATATACATACAAACACATTATCTAGGGAACATTTTTACTGTGAGCCATACAGCCAATGTTACCTTGACTCGCGTTCCAAAAGGCCAAAACAGAGTGCGCGCACATATATCGTCTTCCAGCACAGACCTTCGGTAGCTCAACAACATGCTAACTTACCCGGAAGCGTCTGGTACACAGTCACATATCTGTTGTCAAACAGTTAACGTTACATTTTACAGACCACAAGTGCGAACAACATGTTTTCAATTGAAATGGAGTGATTACAGCATAGCGACCAAATTAGAAAAGACGTACACGACGGAGGTTCACTCAGCTTTCGCCACTGATGTGCCAGTTTTATACAAGTGTTTGACACTAACGAACGCTAACTAGGGGGCGTGGCCGAGGGAAAGAGGGTACGGTGAGCACAGAAGGACAACCTTAGTATGGCCTTATATCTGCCGGTTGCACTGGCAAAAGTAGAAGACAAATTAAATGCGTTTGTGGTGGGCAGGTTAGATGTTTTAAAAAATTATTATTATTTTATATTTAATTTCATAATTACATTGTTCATTGTAATGTCAAAGTCACCACACTATAATAATGGACATGGTGAAAGTGAAGTACAAAAATATTCTACTTAATGGTAATTTTACTAGGCCTTATAGGCCTACTGGTCTATTTTAAAAAGGCACTGTTAAATAAATTATTGTCTGTTTAATAAAAGCAACCAGGAAAAAGGCTGAGAAAAAAATAAAGATGCTCCTGCACAACCCGGTAGCACGACAAGACGTGAAATAATCACGTTGGTCCACTTTGGAAAACGTGTAGATGTCATGGTTTAACCCCCTCAAACGTGAAACTTACACGTTTGTGTTAACACGTGCCAGTGCAGAGATCTTTCTAAAACTATAACATTACAAATGCAGCGAACACATACAATGTCTCCTAATATGTAAGCAAGGTGCTAACCTATGGCACTGAAGTTACAGGAGTTTATTCCCGTTGCTAAGCAACTAGGTATTTAGAAGGTTATGGTTAACACGGTTAACGTGGTTTAACGTCGATGTAATACGTTGCTTTAGCGTACCTTCTTAAACGAGGAGCTGGGACGCCGGAAAATAGACGTTCTACTCATTAGGCAACTTCATTAAAAACGTGACATTTTATTCGGCTTGGATCAAGGCAAATGAATCATTTTCACCTTGAAAATAATAAATTATTTTTTACATTTTAAATAATAGAACATTTCTCAGTGATCGTCAATAAAACAAAATTCCTTTTTCTCGGTTTAATGTAAACCAATAGTCGTTATGGCATAGGCGATTGCGTGTAGAATAGGTCTGGTATTTCTCCACTGGAACGTGTGAACGCATACGTGTAAGTTTCACGTTTGAGCGGGCTTAAACCGTGACATCTACATGTTTTCCAAAGTGGACCAACGTGATTGGTCCACTTTGGGGACTTAGATCTGAGTGCAAAAATGGAGGCTCTAGACCCTTCCAGAGCTGAGATATTGAGATATTTATAATGGCATACAGAGCTGAGATATTGAGATATTTACAATGGCATAAATGCTACGTGAAATCTCAATATCTCAGCTCTGGAAGGGTCTTAGAGCCTCCATTTTTGCACTCAGATCTAAGTCCCATGGCCCTCTATCAGAATCCAGAGTTTCAAGAAAATCAAAATTTTGACCCGAAAAAAAACGTAAGGGGTACCACTGTCGTTTTTTTTCGGGTCAAAATTTTGATTTTCTTGAAACTCTGGATTCTGATAGAAGGCCATGGGACTTAGATCTGAGTGCAAAAATGGAGGCTCTAGACCCTTCCAGAGCTGAGATATTGAGATATTTATAATAGCATTTATAGCCATTGTAAATATCTCAGATATCTCAGCTCTGTATGCCATTATAAATATCTAAATATCTCAGCTCTGGAAGGGTCTAGAGCCTCCATTTTTGCACTCAGATCTAAGTCACATGGCCCTCTATCAGAATCCAGAGTTTCAAGAAAATCAAAATTTTGACCCGAAAAAAAAACGTAAGGGGTACCACTGTCGTTTTTTTTCGGGTCAAAATTTTGATTTTCTTGAAACTCTGGATTCCTGATAGAGGGCCATGTGACTTAGATCTGAGTGCAAAAATGGAGGCTCTAGACCCTTCCAGAGCTGAGATATTGAGATCTCACGTAGCATTTATGCCATTGTAAATATCTCAATATCTCAGCTCTGTATGCCATTATAAATATCTAAATATCTCAGCTCTGGAAGGGTCTAGAGCCTCCATTTTTGCACTCAGATCTAAGTCCCATGGCCCTCTATCAGAATCCAGAGTTTCAAGAAAATCAAAATTTTGACCCGAAAAATAAAAACGTATTTATAATGGCATACAGAGCTGAGATATTGAGATATTTACAATGGCATAAATGCTACGTGAGATCTCAGATATCTCAGCTCTGGAAGTGTCTAGAGCCTCCATTTTTGCACTCAGATCTAAGTCCCATGGCCCTCTATCAGAATCCAGAGTTTCAAGAAAATCAAAATTTTGACCCGAAAAAAAAACGTAAGGGGTACCACTGTCGTTTTTTTTTCGGGTCAAAATTTTGATTTTCTTGAAACTCTGGATTCTGATAGAGGGCCATGGGACTTAGATCTGAGTGCAAAAATGGAGGCTCTAGACCCTTCCAGAGCTGAGATATTGAGATATTTATAATGGCATACAGAGCTGAGATATTGAGATATTTACAATGGCATAAATGCTACGTGAGATCTCAATATCTCAGCTCTGGAAGGGTCTAGAGCCTCCATTTTTGCACTCAGATCTAAGTCCCATGGCCCTCTATCAGAATCCAGAGTTTCAAGAAAATCAAAATTTTGACCCGAAAAAAAAACGTAAGGGGTACCACTGTCGTTTTTTTTTCGGGTCAAAATTTAGATTTTCTTGAAACTCTGGATTCTGATAGAGGGCCATGGGACTTAGATCTGAGTGCAAAATGAGGCTCTAGACCCTTCCAGAGCTGAGATATTGAGATCTCACGTAGCATTTATGCCATTGTAAATATCTCAATATCTCAGCTCTGTATGCCATTATAAATATCTAAATATCTCAGCTCTGGAAGGGTCTAGAGCCTCCATTTTTGCACTCAGATCTAAGTCCCATGGCCCTCTATCAGAATCCAGAGTTTCAAGAAAATCAAAATTTTGACCCGAAAAAAAAACGGAAGGGGTACCACTGTCGTTTTTTTTTCGGGTCAAAATTTTGATTTTCTTGAAACTCTGGATTCTGATAGAGGGCCATGGGACTTAGATCTGAGTGCAAAAATGAGGCTCTAGACCCTTCCAGAGCTGAGATATTGAGATTTCATGTAGCATTTATGCCATTGTAAATATCTCAATATCTCAGCTCTGTATGCCATTATAAATATCTAAATATCTCAGCTCTGGAAGGGTCTAGAGCCTCCATTTTTGCACTCAGATCTAAGTCCCATGGCCCTCTATCAGAATCCAGAGTTTCAAGAAAATCAAAATTTTGACCCAAAAAAAAAACGACAAGGGGTACCACTGTACGTTTTTTTTTCGGGTCAAAATTTTGATTTTCTTGAAACTCTGGATTCTGAATAGAGGGCCATGTGACTTAGATCTGAGTGCAAAAATGGAGGCTCTAGACCCTTCCAGAGCTGAGATATTTAGATATTTATAATGGCATACAGAGCTGAGATATTGAGATATTTACAATGGCATAAATGCTACGTGATATCTCAATATCTCAGCTCTGGAAGGGTCTAGAGCCTCCATTTTTGCACTCAGATCTAAGTCACATGGCCCTCTATCAGAATCCAGAGTTTCAAGAAAATCAAAATTTTGACCCGAAAAAAAAACGACAGTGGTACCCCTGTACGTTTTTTTTTCGGGTCAAAATTTTGATTTTCTTGAAACTCTGGATTCTGATAGAGGGCCATGTGACTTAGATCTGAGTGCAAAAATGGAGGCTCTAGACCCTTCAGAGCTGAGATATTGAGATTTCACGTAGCATTTATGCCATTGTAAATATCTCAATATCTCAGCTCTGTATGCCATTATAAATATCTAAATATTCTCAGCTCTGGAAGGGTCTAGAGCCTCCATTTTTGCACTCAGATCTAAGTCCCATGGCCCTCTATCAGAATCCAGAGTTTCAAGAAAATCAAAATTTTGACCCGAAAAAAAAAACGACAGTGGTACCCCTTACGTTTTTTTTTCGGGTCAAAATTTTGATTTTCTTGAAACTCTGGATTCTGATAGAGGGCCATGTGACTTAGATCTGAGTGCAAAAATGGAGGCTCTAGACCCTTCCAGAGCTGAGATATTGAGATTTCACGTAGCATTTATGCCATTGTAAATATCTCAATATCTCAGCTCTGTATGCCATTATAAATATCTAAATATCTCAGCTCTGGAAGGGTCTAGAGCCTCCATTTTTGCACTCAGATCTAAGTCCCATGGCCCTCTATCAGAATCCAGAGTTTCAAGAAAATCAAAATTTTGACCCCGAAAAAAAAACGACAGTGGTACCCCTTACGTTTTTTTTCGGGTCAAAATTTTGATTTTCTTGAAACTCTGGATTCTGATAGAGGGCCATGGGACTTAGATCTGAGTGCAAAAATGGAGGCTCTAGTCCCTTCCAGAGCTGAGATATTTAGATATTTATAATGGCATACAGAGCTGAGATATTGAGATATTTACAATGGCATAAATGCTACGTGAGTATCTCAATATCTCAGCTCTGGAAGGGTCTAGAGCCTCCATTTTTGCACTCAGATCTAAGTCACATGGCCCTCTATCAGAATCCAGAGTTTCAAGAAAATCAAAATTTTGACCCAAAAAAAAACGAACAGTGGTACCCCTTCGTTTTTTTTTCGGGTCAAAATTTTGATTTTCTTGAAACTCTGGATTCTGATAGAGGGCCATGGGACTTAGATCTGAGTGCAAAAATGGAGGCTCTAGACCCTTCCAGAGCTGAGATATTTGAGATTTTTATAATGGCATACAGAGCTGAGATATTGAGATATTTACAATGGCATAAATGCTACGTGAAATCTCAATATCTCAGCTCTGGAAGGGTCTAGAGCCTCCATTTTTGCACTCAGATCTAAGTCACATGGCCCTCTATCAGAATCCAGAGTTTCAAGAAAATCAAAATTTCTGACCCCAAAAAAAACGACAGTGGTACCCCTTATGTTTTTTTTTCAGGTCAAAATTTTGATTTTCTTGAAACTCTGGATTCTGATAGAGGGCCATGGGACTTAGATCTGAGTGCAAAAATGGAGGCTCTAGACACCTTCCAGAGCTGAGATATTGAGATCTCACGTAGCATTTATGCCATTGTAAATATCTCAATATCTCAGCTCTGTATGCCATTATAAATATCTAAATATCTCAGCTCTGGAAGGGTCTAGAGCCTCCATTTTTGCACTCAGATCTAAGTCCCATGGCCCTCTATCAGAATCCAGAGTTTCAAGAAAATCAAAATTTTGACCCGAAAAAAAAAACGTATTTATAATGGCATACAGAGCTGAGATATTGAGATATTTACAATGGCATAAATTCTACGTGAGATCTCAATATCTCAGCTCTGGAAGGGTCTAGAGCCTCCATTTTTGCACTCAGATCTAAGTCACATGGCCCTCTATCAGAATCCAGAGTTTCAAGAAAATCAAAATTTTGACCCCAAAAAAAAAAACGTAAGGGGTACCACTGTCGTTTTTTTTTCGGGTCAAAATTTTGATTTTCTTGAAACTCTGGATTCTGAATAGAGGGCCATGTGACTTAGATCTGAGTGCAAAATGGAGGCTCTAGACCCTTCCAGAGCTGAGATATTTAGATATTTATAATGGCATACAGAGCTGAGATATTGAGATATTTACAATGGCATAAATGCTACGTGAAATCTCAATATCTCAGCTCTGGAAGGGTCTAGAGCCTCCATTTTTTGCACTCAGATCTAAGTCACATGGCCCTCTATCAGAATCCAGAGTTTCAAGAAATCAAAATTTTGACCCGAAAAAAAACGTACAGGGGTACCACTGTACGTTTTTTTTCAGGTTCAAAATTTTGATTTTCTTGAAACTCTGGATTCTGATAGAGGGCCATGTGACTTAGATCTGAGTGCAAAAATGGAGGCTCTAGACCCTTCCAGAGCTGAGATATTGAGATCTCACGTAGCATTTATGCCATTGTAAATATCTCAATATCTCAGCTCTGTATGCCATTATAAATATCTAAATATCTCAGCTCTGGAAGGGTCTAGAGCCTCCATTTTTGCACTCAGATCTAAGTCCCATGGCCCTCTATCAGAATCCAGAGTTTCAAGAAAATCAAAATTTTAACCCAAAAAAAAACGTACAGTGGTACCCCTGTACGTTTTTTTTCGGGTCAAAATTTTGATTTTCTTGAAACTCTGGATTCTGATAGAGGGCCATGGGACTTAGATCTGAGTGCAAAAATGGAGGCTCTAGTCCCTTCCAGAGCTGAGATATTTAGATATTTATAATGGCATACAGAGCTGAGATATTGAGATATTTACAATGGCATAAATGCTACTAGATATCTCAATATCTCAGCTCTGGAAGGTCTAGAGCCTCCATTTTTGCACTCAGATCTAAGTCACATGGCCCTCTATCAGAATCCAGAGTTTCAAGAAAATCAAAATTTTTAACCCGAAAAAAAAAAACGACAGTGGTACCCCTTACGTTTTTTTTCGGGTCAAAATTTTGATTTTCTGAAACTCTGGATTCTGATAGAGGGCCATGGGACTTAGATCTGAGTGCAAAATGGAGGCTCTAGACCCTTCCAGAGCTGAGATATTTAGATATTTATAATGGCATACAGAGCTGAGATATTGAGATATTTACAATGGCATAAATGCTACGTGAAATCTCAATATCTCAGCTCTGGAAGGGTCTAGAGCCTCCATTTTTGCACTCAGATTAAGTCACATGGCCCTCTATCAGAATCCAGAGTTTCAAGAAATTCAAAATTTTGACCTCGAAAAAAAACGCACAGTGGTACCCCTTATCGTTTTTTTTTTCGGGTCAAAATTTTGATTTTCTTGAAACTCTGGATTCTGATAGAGGGCCATGGGACTTAGATCTGAGTGCAAAAATGGAGGCTCTAGACCCTTCCAGAGCTGAGATATTGAGATCTCACGTAGCATTTATGCCATTGTAAATATCTCAATATCTCAGCTCTGTATGCCATTATAAATATCTAAATATCTCAGCTCTGGAAGGGTCTAGAGCCTCCATTTTTGCACTCAGATCTAAGTCCCATGGCCCTCTATCAGAATCCAGAGTTTCAAGAAAATCAAAATTTTGACCCCGAAAAAAAAACGTATTTATAATGGCATACAGAGCTGAGATATTGAGATATTTACAATGGCATAAATGCTACGTGAGATCTCAATATCTCAGTCTGGAAGGGTCTAGAGCCTCCATTTTTGCACTCAGATCTAAGTCACATGGCCCTCTATCAGAATCCAGAGTTTCAAGAAAATCAAAATTTTGACCCGAAAAAAATCGCAAGGGGTACCACTGTCGCTTTTTTTTTCGGGTCAAAATTTTGATTTTCTTGAAACTCTGGATTCTGATAGAGGGCCATGTGACTTAGATCTGAGTGCAAAAATGGAGGCTCTAGACCCTTCCAGAGCTGAGATATTTAGATATTTATAATGGCATACAGAGCTGAGATATTGAGATATTTACAATGGCATAAATGCTACGTGAAATCTCAATATCTCAGCTCTGGAAGGGTCTAGAGCCTCCATTTTTGCACTCAGATTAAGTCACATGGCCCTCTATCAGAATCCAGAGTTTCAAGAAAATCAAAATTTTGACCCGAAAAAAAAACGCAAGGGGTACCACTGTCGTTTTTTTTTCGGGTCAAAATTTTGATTTTCTTGAAACTCTGGATTCTGATAGAGGGCCATGTGACTAGATCTGAGTGCAAAAATGGAGGCTCTAGACCTTCCAGAGCTGAGATATTGAGATTTCACGTAGCATTTATGCCATTGTAAATATCTCAATATCTCAGCTCTGTATGCCATTATAAATATCTAAATATCTCAGCTCTGGAAGGGTCTAGAGCCTCCATTTTTGCACTCAGATCTAAGTCCCATGGCCCTCTATCAGAATCCAGAGTTTCAAGAAAATCAAAATTTTGACCCGAAAAAAAAACGTAAGGGGTACCACTGTCGTTTTTTTTTCGGGTCAAAATTTTGATTTTCTTGAAACTCTGGATTCTGATAGAGGGCCATGGGACTTAGATCTGAGTGCAAAAATGGAGGCTCTAGACCCTTCCAGAGCTGAGATATTTAGATATTTATAATGGCATACAGAGCTGAGATATTGAGATATTTACAATGGCATAAATGCTACGTGAAATCTCAATATCTCAGCTCTGGAAGGGTCTAGAGCCTCCATTTTTGCACTCAGATCTAAGTCACATGGCCCTCTATCAGAATCCAGAGTTTCAAGAAAATCAAAATTTTGACCCCGAAAAAAAACGTAAGGGGTACCACTGTCGTTTTTTTTTTGGGTTAAAATTTTGATTTTCTTGAAACTCTGGATTCTGATAGAGGGCCATGGGACTTAGATCTGAGTGCAAAAATGGAGGCTCTACAGCCTTCCAGAGCTGAGATATTGAGATCTCACTAGCATTTATGCCATTGTAAATATCTCAATATCTCAGCTCTGTATGCCATTATAAATATCTAAATATCTCAGCTCTGGAAGGGTCTAGAGCCTCCATTTTTGCACTCAGATCTAAGTCCCATGGCCCTCTATCAGAATCCAGAGTTTCAAGAAAATCAAAATTTTGACCCGAAAAAAAACGAAGGGGTACCACTGTCGTTTTTTTTTTCGGGTCAAAATTTTGATTTTCTTGAAACTCTGGATTCTGATAGAGGGCCATGGGACTTAGATCTGAGTGCAAAAATGGAGGCTCTAGACCCTTCCAGAGCTGAGATATTTGAGATATTTATAATGGCATACAGAGCTGAAGATATTAAGATATCTACAATGGCATAAATGCTACGTGAAATCTCAATATCTCAGCTCTGGAAGGGTCTAGAGCCTCCATTTTTGCACTCAGATCTAAGTCACATGGCCCTCTATCAGAATCCAGAGTTTCAAGAAAATCAAAATTTTGACCCGCAAAAAAAACGTAAGGGGTACCACTGTCGTTTTTTTTTCGGGTCAAAATTTTGATTTTCTTGAAACTCTGGATTCTGATAGAGGGCCATGTGACTTAGATCTGAGTGCAAAAATGGAGGCTCTAGACCTTCCAGAGCTGAGATATTGAGATTTCACGTAGCATTTATGCCATTGTAAATATCTCAATACTCAGCTCTGTATGCCATTATAAATATCTAAATATCTCAGCTCTGGAAGGGTCTAGAGCCTCCATTTTTGCACTCAGATCTAAGTCCCATGGCCCTCTATCAGAATCCAGAGTTTCAAGAAAATCAAAATTTTGACCCGAAAAAAAAAACGTAAGGGGTACCACTGTCGTTTTTTTTTCGGGTCAAAATTTTGATTTTCTTGAAACTCTGGATTCTGATAGAGGGCCATGTGACTTAGATCTGAGTGCAAAAATGGAGGCTCACACCTTCAGAGCTGAGATATTGAGATTTCACGTAGCATTTATGCCATTGTAAATATCTCAATATCTCAGCTCCTGTATGCCATTATAAATATCTAAATATCTCAGCTCTGGAAGGGTCTAGAGCCTCCATTTTTGCACTCAGATCTAAGTCCCATGGCCCTCTATCAGAATCCAGAGTTTCAAGAAAATCAAAATTTTGACCCCGAAAAAAAACGTAGGGGTACCACTGTCGTTTTTTCGGTTGAAAATTGTATTCTCTCTCTGAATTGACAGGGGCCATGTGACTTAGACAATCTGAAGAAATAGCAACTGAACCAATATTGA
>JAQIUQ010000814.1:0-60000 GCA_030378365.1 Hybognathus amarus | reverse complement strand
TAGTATCTAAAGAAAAGGCACTAGTATCTAAAGAATAAGCACTAGTAGCTAATGAATAAGTACTAGTACTTAATGGAATAGATACTAGTATCTAAAAATAAGTACTAGTAGCATGAAAATAGAGACTAGTAGGTTAAAATGATTAAATGTTAAAACGGCTTGCCATACTCTATCTGTCGTTTCGACTAGTCACAATTACGTTACAGATATCTTAAATGATAATACAAACTATCCAAAATGTAATTACGACTAGAAAGACGTTGTTGATATCTACAATGTTAATTACGAATAGTCAAACTTAGCTTTTAAATGTTAAAAGGGCTTGCCATACAGAAGTGTAGGCTCAGAGAGACACTCAACATTTTCAAACCAAAATATCTGACTTTCTGTGGGTCCTAGCTCATGAGTGTAAATTAGAAAGTTGTCCGGCTTGAGGAGAATATATGAATATATGAAACGATGAGATCAACATGTGTACTGAGTTTCATATTATTACATGCAAGCGTGTTTGATTTATGGACCAAGTTTTGGACCCCGTTCCAGGGGGCGCTGTCTAGCCCCCTTGCCACACCCGGGTACCATCTTCCCGGCTCTGATGGCTGTGGGATCTGACCTGTGTGCAAAGTTTCAAGAGTTTTCAAACCCATTAAGGGCCCCAAAAGCCGCTAAGAGACTCAAAATCATCAAAAAAAGGAATGTTAAAGTTTGATGCGTTGCTATGGCAACATTATCTTAGATATTGAATAATGCTTTCACAGCTCTTCATCTGGCGTGTGTTTACATTATACAGATGAAGTTTGAAGCAAATCGGGTAAAAGTAAGAGTGTGATTTCAAAGCATTTTGAAAGTGAAACACTTTCTGCTGCCAGTTGGTGGCGCTATATATTTGACTCACAATAGTCACATCCATGTGATCGGCCTCTTACAACGAACACACTGCTGAAGTTTCATCAAGATCAGTTAATGTATGCAGAAGTTTTAACACACTTCCTTTTTGATTTATGGACCAAGTTAATTTAATTAATACACTAATTATATAAAACTATTGTCAATGCACTACAATTAAACAGGTTATATGCCTTTACTTATAAAAAAATAAAAACAAAAACTTATTTAAAAAATACCAGGCTTAAGAAATGTATTTACTTTAGCAGGCCAGACACACAGTGAAATGATTAAGCCCCCTCCCCCTACACACACACACACACACAGACTGTGTGTCAAAAGACTCAATCACACACACACACAGACTGTGTGACAGGCCTAGGCTCAGAAAGAGCATGATCATATTCAAACTACAATATCTGACTTTCTGTGGGTTTGAGCTTATTATTGTTAATTAGAAAGTTGTTTGGCTTGAATAGAACAATATACACGGCAAGTTTTGTAACTGTCAGTAAAACTAACCAAGTTATAACACACTTTATGTGTCCTTTTTTAGTCAAAAAATCCGTCGACGGCCAAACCGTTCGAAGATATCAAAAATCCGTCCGTAATATAGCATCCTCAATGTCTTGACTTCATGCACACCGAGTTTGGTGGTGATTGGTAACAGCATGGGTTGTAATTTGATGTTTTTCTAGGACAATTATTTAAAAAAAAAAACATAATTCCCGACTTTCCGTTCGAACTGTCGTAAAACTTAGAGCACGAAAGTTGTTTGGCCTGATGTGATCTATGAGTGTACCGAGTTTCATATTAATCCATGCACGTGTGTTTGATTTATGGACAAATGTTCGAATCCCTAAAAGAATGCATCCTAAAAGAATGGTAAAGTTTGATGCGTCGCCACGGCAACAGTTTCAAAGATATCAAGAATCCATTCATAGGTCTTCATCTGCCGTGTATGTACATTATACAGATGAAGTTTGAAGCAAATCGGGTAAAAATAAGAGGGTGATTTCAAAGCATTTTGAAAGTGACACACTTCCTGCTGCCAGTTGGTGGCGCTATAACTTTGACTCACAATAGTCACATCCATGTGATCGTCCTCTTACAGCGAACGCACTGCTGAAGTTTCATCCAGATCAGTTAATGTATGCTGAAGTTATGACACACTTCCTGTTTCACGTTTCTCGCCATAGTTTCGTTTCCTCGCCACGGCCAAACCGTTCGAGATATCAAAAATCCCCACACAAACTTTCATCCTCAATGTCTCTGACTTCTAGCTGACCGAGTTTCGTCGAATTTGGATCAGAGCTCTAGGAGGAGTATTTAAAAGTTCATTGCGTGTGTTTTACAAAAAAACCTCAATAGCCGACTTCCTGTTGGGCTGGGGTAAAAAGCAAGAACGCGAGGTATAGATGAAATTCTGCTATCGACATGTGTACCGAGTTTCATATTATTACATGCAAGTGTGTTTGAGTTATGGACCAGGTGTTCGGACCCCATTCCAGGGGGCGCTGACGAGCCGCCCTGCCACCGCCCGGGTACCAGCTTCAGCCCGGCTTGATGGCCGCGGGTTCTGACCCGTGTGCAAAGTTTCAAGAGTTTTCGAGCATGTTAAGGGCCCCAAAAGTGCCCGAATAGTCGCTAGAAAAAAAAAAAAAAAAAA
The DNA here is from genome assembly GCA_030378365.1 of Hybognathus amarus. NCBI lineage: Eukaryota > Metazoa > Chordata > Actinopteri > Cypriniformes > Leuciscidae > Hybognathus > Hybognathus amarus. The sequence continues at coordinate 57,446 of JAQIUQ010000814.1, read as the reverse complement.
AAAAAAAAAAAAAAAATAAATAATCGGAAGGAAATAATAGGGCTCTGCGCCCTTTCAGGGCTTGGGCCCTAAAAATAATCGAAGGAAACAGGGGCTGCGCCTTTCAGGGCTTGGGCCTAAAATAAATATAGTGGCGAGCAGCGATCGGGCCCAAGCCCGGTGGCACCGCAACCCCGGTGCCTAAAGGCACCGGGATGGCGGACCGCCGGCTTTGGCCCTCCATCGCTGCTCGCAGCTATATTTATATATATATATATATATATATATCACATATATATATATATATATATATATATATACATATATATATATATATAAAGCCGGTGGCACCGCCACCTTGGTGCCTTTAGGGTTATTCTGCACGACGTGCAAAAACGTAACCCCTGCTTTGGAATACATACTAGTATGTATTCCACAATTGGAATACATACTAACATACTAGTCAGAACTGAATAGTTGATATCTGAATGACAGATCACCATAGAAGTCACTGGAAAAAATGTGACTAGTAACAAAAGAATAGTTACTAGTCACCATTGAAATAAGTACTAGTGTCTAATGAATAAGTACTAGTATCTATTTAATAGGTACTAGCATCTAATGAATAAGTACTAGTAACTAATTAATAAGCATTGGTATGTAATGAATAAGGACTAGCATCTAATGAATAAGTACTAGTATCTAATAAATAAGGACTAGTGTCTAATGAATAAGTACTAGTATCTTTAAAAAGGTACTAGTACCTAAAGAATAAACACTAGTATCTAAAGAAAGGCACTAGTATCTAAAGAATAAGCACTAGTAGCTAATGAATAAGTACTAGTACTTAATGGAATAGATACTAGTATCTAAAAAATAAGTACTAGTAGCATGAAAATAGAGACTAGTAGGTTAAAATGATTAAATGTTAAAACGGCTTGCCATACTCTATCTGTCGTTTCGACTAGTCACAATTACGTTACAGATATCTTAAATGATAATACAAACTATCCAAAATGTAATTACGACTAGAAAGACGTTGTTGATATCTACAATGTTAATTACGAATAGTCAAACTTAGCTTTTAAATGTTAAAAGGGCTTGCCATACAGAAGTGTAGGCTCAGAGAGACACTCAACATTTTCAAACCAAAATATCTGACTTTCTGTGGGTCCTAGCTCATGAGTGTAAATTAGAAAGTTGTCCGGCTTGAGGAGAATATATGAATATATGAAACGATGAGATCAACATGTGTACTGAGTTTCATATTATTACATGCAAGCGTGTTTGATTTATGGACCAAGTTTTTGGACCCCGTTCCAGGGGGCGCTGTCTAGCCCCCTTGCCACACCCGGGTACCATCTTCCCGGCTCTGATGGCTGTGGGATCTGACCTGTGTGCAAAGTTTCAAGAGTTTTCAAACCCATTAAGGGCCCCAAAAGCCGCTAAGAGACTCAAAATCATCAAAAAAAGGAATGTTAAAGTTTGATGCGTTGCTATGGCAACATTATCTTAGATATTGAATAATGCTTTCACAGCTCTTCATCTGGCGTGTGTTTACATTATACAGATGAAGTTTGAAGCAAATCGGGTAAAAGTAAGAGTGTGATTTCAAAGCATTTTGCAAGTGAAACACTTTCTGCTGCCAGTTGGTGGCGCTATATATTGACTCACAATAGTCACATCCATGTGATCGGCCTCTTACAACGAACACACTGCTGAAGTTTCATCAAGATCAGTTAATGTAGCAGAAGTTTTAACTAGGCACGTGTCAGAACATCTTCGAATTTTCCGAATATTCGATATGTAATTATTATTCGAAAAATAAAATACTATTCGAATTTTGAATACGTTGCTTTGCTGGCCGTAAATGCAGTGAGTCCATGATAAATCCTAAAGAACTAACTCGCAGTTACAATTAAATGCTCTGGATGGCGCTGTGGAGTGTGTTAACAAGTTGTCTGTATTTGATCACATAATGGTGTCGTCTGCCTCGTGAAGTTGGGAATAAACATTACTTGAAAAGGATCTTACTAAACGGAATGACTTTTGATCAAATTAACTAATTAATCTGAGTTATGATATCATCACCATGAGAAATCACATGAAATCCAAACAGTCGAGTGAGGAAAGACAGCTGTCCATCACTGCATCGCAACTGCAGGTAAGCGCAGCTGGACCCGCGTGATCAAAGATGTTAACTTATCTAATAGCAAAATGATTTTGAGACACACTTATTTTAAGTTTCGTTGGGGAGAACCGGTTTAAGAACAGAAAATGCAAAGTGCTGTTAGAAACACCGTTCTCTGAAACGTCTGTCAGCGCGGCATCTTTTCTCACTCTCGAGCATATAAAGTGCTGGCGTCCGGCGACGCCCCTGCATGTAACGTTAGATATTATTGTTTTCTAACATAAACGTGAAACAATATAAACACGATATTCAGTCATTTGCTGACTCGTGTGTGATAGGTGTACGTTCTGTACGATATCTGACGCAATCTGCTTTATTAGGGTTTTTTTCCGCTCGCGCTGCTTGAGCATGCTTTTAATAATGCTTTTTTTATATATATATTTTGTTTACTCATAGGCCTACTGTTTAATGTTTTCAACTAAAAGAAAACTTTAATTACTATTGTAAGCTTGTTGTGTATTGCCTAATTGTAAGCTTGTCCAGAAATGGTGACAAAAACGTAAAAAAAAACTTAAAATAACGTCTTTTTCGTTAAACATAATTTAAATAAACGAATATTCGAATATTCGATTTTTATGAGCCCGAATATTCGAATGCAATATTTTAGAAAAATGCCCATCCCTAGTTTTAACACACTTTCCTTTTTGATTTATGGACCAAGTTAATTTAATTAATACACTAATTATATAAAACTATTGTCAATGCACTACAATTAAACAGGTTATATGTCTTTACTTATAAAAAAATAAAAACAAAAACTTATTTAAAAAATACCAGGCTTAAGAAATGTATTTACTTTAGCAGGCCAGACACACAGTGAAATTATTAAGCCCCCTCCCCCTACACACACACACAGAGACTGTGTGTCAAAAGACTCAATCACACACACACACAGACTGTGTGACAGGCCTAGGTTTAGAAAGAGCATGATCATATTCAAACTACAATATCTGACTTTCTGTGGGTTTGAGCTTATTATTGTTAATTAGAAAGTTGTTTGGCTTGAATAGAACAATATACACGGCAAGTTTTGTAACTGTCAGTAAAACTAACCAAGTTATAACACACTTTATGTGTCCTTTTTTAGTCAAAAAAATCCGCCACGGCCAAACGTTCGAGATATCAAAAATCCGTCCGGAATATAGCATCCTCAATGTCTTGACTTCATGCACACCGAGTTTGGTGGTGATTGGTAACAGCATGGGTTGTAATTTGATGTTTTTCTAGGACAATTATTTAAAAAAAAAAAACATAATTCCCGACTTCCGTTTGAACTGTCGTAAAACTTAGAGCACGAAAGTTGTTTGGCCTGATGTGATCTATGAGTGTACCGAGTTTCATATTAATCCATGCACGTGTGTTTGATTTATGGACAAATGTTCGAATCCCTAAAAGAATGCATCCTAAAGAATGGTAAAGTTTGATGCGTCGCCACGGCAACAGTTTCAAAGATATCAAGAATCCATTCATAGGTCTTCATCTGCCGTGTATGTACATTATACAGATGAAGTTTGAAGCAAATCGGGTAAAAATAAGAGGGTGATTTCAAAGCATTTTGAAAGTGACACACTTCCTGCTGCCAGTTGGTGGCGCTATAACTTTGACTCACAATAGTCACATCCATGTGATCGTCCTCTTACAGCGAACGCACTGCTGAAGTTTCATCCAGATCAGTTAATGTATGCTGAAGTTATGACACACTTCCTGTTTCACGTTTCTCGCCATAGTTTCGTTTCCTCGCCACGGCCAAACCGTTCGAGATATCAAAAATCCCCACACAAACTTTCATCCTCAATGTCTTGACTTCTAGCTGACCGAGTTTCGTCGAATTTGGATCAGAGCTCTAGGAGGAGTATTTAAAAGTTCATTGCGTGTGTTTTACAAAAAAACCTCAATAGCCGACTTCCTGTTGGGCTGGGGTAAAAAGCAAGAACGCGAAGGTATGAGATGAAATTCTGCTATCGACATGTGTACCGAGTTTCATATTATTACATGCAAGTGTGTTTGAGTTATGGACCAGGTGTTCGGACCCCATTCCAGGGGGCGCTGACGAGCCGCCCTGCCACGCCCGGGTACCAGCTTCAGCCCGGCTCTGATGGCCGCGGGTTCTGACCCGTGTGCAAAGTTTCAAGAGTTTTCGAGCATGTTAAGGGCCCCAAAAGTGCCCGAATAGTCGCTAAAAAAAGAAAAAAAAAAAAAAAAAAAAAAAAAAAAAAAAAAAAATAATCGGAAGGAAAACAATAGGGCTCTGCGCCCTTCAGGCTTAGGGCCCTAATAATAATTGGAAGGAAAACAATAGGGCTCTGCGCCCTTTCAGGCTTGGGCCCTAATAATCGGAAGGAAAACAATAGGGCTCTGCGCCCTTTCAGGCTTGGGCCCTAATCATGTCCTAAGGAAAACAATAGGGCCTTCGCCCCCTCAGGCTTGGGCCCTAATAAATAATCCTAAGGAAAACAATAGGGCCTTCGCCCTTTCAGGCTTGGGCCCTAAAATAATCGCAAGGAAAACAATAGGGCCTTCGCCCTTTCAGGGCTTGGGCCCTGAAAAATAATCGGAAGGAAAACAATAGGGCTCTGCGCCCTTTCAGGGCTTGGGCCCTAATAATCGGAAGGAAAACAATAGGGCTCTGCGCCCTTTCAGGGCTTGGGCCCTAATGATAGTGGAAGGAAAACAATAGGGCTCTGCGCCTTTAGGGCTTGGGCCCTAGTCACGCACTAGAAACTTCCAGAACCACGTCAGTCATGTGTCAGATCAACTCAATCTCCAGCACTCTAAAGCTTTTACCCAACAAACACACTTTGCCCTCATAAAACAAAAAACATAGGTTGTCTCTGAAAAACAAACAATGTTTTCTTCTGTAAAGTTTCTTTACACAGTGATGCTCTCTGCTGTGTAATTCACTGCAGTCTATGTTACATTATCCATGTTTACGACAAATGATTACCAAGTTTCATCTTTTGTATAGATGGGAATAAATCTTAAAGTTGGGTATGTGTTCAGCTACAATTATTAATTTTTTTTATATCTGGAATATATTTCAACATAGTGTAGAAATTCAGCAAATTGCTGATTTTATTCGGTTTAAATTTTTGAACAATTTCATTTAATGAATGATTTTAAAATACTGTAACATTCACATTTTTCACATTTTTTACCACAGACATTAGTGATAATTAAAATAATTTTAACTAGTGCAAGTTGATTCAACTTGCTTTTTTGAGTTGGAAAAACATTCAACTTTCAGCCTATAGTTTGAGGACAAAGAAACTTACATTTGGACAATTTACAAAAATGTGGTTATGTCTACATAAAAAAATAAATTGAAATGTCTAAATCTGCGTGGCTGAAGAAGAGGGCACCACTAGCGATATAAGCGGATGCATCGCTGTAACTCAATACCAGTAAAATAATAACTGCTGGTTTCCACAGCCGGTCATCGAACAGCTCTTAAAACGCAGACGCAGATAGACTGGCTAAACACGAGGGTCTGCCAGCTGTTAATGAGGTCAGATAAATCCCATCACATAACCACGATAAGCTCTTTCACCTAGATATCCTCATATACTACTCTGTCTGTTCACCGAATTAGGAAATACAAAAAACTCCCAAACCCATTTAAGGCAAAAAAATTAATTGAGGTTCAACAAATAAAAAACATATATACGGATGAACAAATGGATAAATCCCAGGTTCTTGAATATTTTGATCCCTTTCTTCAAAAGCACTTCAGATTATCAAACAGAGAAAGTCTAATATGACAAGAAACTCTCACATTAAACTTCCCAGGGTTCTGAACTGTTGCAGTTCCAATCTAGTTCCATATGAGGGCGCTCACAGGCGGAGTGCAGAATGAATGGAGGTCTATGGAGCAATACCCTAAAAATCCACTTTTCTCAGGATATAATTTTTTGTCTAGTAATTCGAATGTTGTTTTCAGAAAGAAGATGCAAATAAATTACACATTACTAGGTGTTAGATTTTTTAGAGTCACTTATTTGCTTTAAAAAGTCTTTTAAAAATGTCAATGACGTCATACACCTCGTACGACCAGAGACCTGCTTTACGGCAATCCTCCAGTCACTGGTGAGAGAAGCCGCGAAATTTAAAAATACTACTCTTATTGTGTCACGAAATGTAGTTTTAATAGTTTTTCAGTCGACAATGTAGTTGTTTAAAGCTCAAATCTGTGGTTTATTTATAAAGATAGCGCCTATTTAAAAATTTGATCAGACGTTTTCGGAGTGTGACATCCAAGCCATTACCGGCGTCTCAGCGCTCTGCACCCCGCCTGGATCAGCCTTTCCCCGGTTAGTGCTTCTGACGTTTGCCGCTGGTTCTTATGTCTCGAATCGTATCATTTGTTCCCTGGCAAATCGTTTTGGCTGACGGCAAAATGAAGATTCATAACTTTATTGTGGCTATTTTAATGTTGTATCCTGCGGTGTCTGAATGGTTTACTTTATTTCTTGTCTTGTGTAAATCTTCTTATACCTTTTAGGCTACCTACTTATACTGTTATAAAGTCTCTTACTGATCAATAAAACTGAAAAATAGACAGGGTTGTGTCATTTATTTTATATAGCTTATATTTTATATAGCCTTTTCATTACTATTTAATTTGCTGTGCTGTTTTTTATTTTATTTTATTGACTACTACTATTACTTCTCACTTTGTTTTTATTATGTGCATTGCACTGTAGTTCGTGTTACCACAGATAATGGATCCATCAGTTAGTTTTCTCTAACATCATATGCTGCGATCCAGAAATCTCCAATTACTCACTATATAGTGGACTATATAGTGAGCTTGACCATTTTGTAGTGCTGTCCGAATGTATATGCTGCGTCCCAATTCGCCTACTTATACTACGCCCTAAAAGTATGTACTCTTTTTGTGAAGAAAAAGTATATACTTTTGAGTGTGCAGCAAAAAGAGTAGGCAAGCTTTGGGACATACTATCACGTCATCTTTAACGGACGGCTCTGTCGCGTGCTGCATGCATCCCGTCACCGTAAACTGCCCTGTCAATCATCTTGTCACAGTTAAAATCCTCCATTCTATCTAATTTGATTTCCTACCGTTTCAGATCACGTTCATCTGCCAGTCGTGGGTCTTTCATGCAGATACTCTCCTAGTGTGTGCAATTTGAATATAATGATGCATTTAAAAAGTAATGGCTAAACGTGTCTTTACAAACGTTCACAATGCTGCTACATATGCAATATAATGTGGACAACATTGAATAAATTCATTTTCGTCCGGTTAGATACTGATAATTAATCACTCAAACCTGTTTATCTAAACCTCTCTACACAGCCGCGGGACCAGCGCGGGACTCGCGCGCCCTCAGTGTCTGTAGTTTTTTAACACTTTTTACTCGTGTTTGTAGTTCTAACCGAATCCTCGTCCACCGCGCAATGGTTTGTGGGCAATATCAGCCGTTAGAGTGTGCACCGATCTACACTTCGGATTCTGACCGGAAAAAGTAGACCATCCGGGTATCTTTGAAACACTCATTTCAACATACTACGGTTTGGGACGTACTAATTCTATTTTCGAATACTATTTCAGGACGGATAGTACCGCGAATTGGGACGCAGCAACAGTGATGATTATTATACCCTATATAGTCCACTCAATGTATCCCAGAATGCATTTTGAAAAGTAGTGTACAACCGATGGTCACTAACCTAAGCCCTACATACCATCATGCATTGCGCTGATCGTAAAAATAATTTATAATCATGTTTGGAGTAGCGCATTATAACAAAAACGGTCAGAAATCACTTTTAGTTTTTAAATTTCGCAGAAATAAGCTCAATATAATGTAATGTATTTATTTAAAAAATCTATTTAGCCCAGAGCCGGCTCGGCACCAGCTGACAGATGATGTAATCAACGACGCGCGAGAGACGATCGAGTTGTGTCCGAAAGTGACTTCTATTACGCTGGTGAGCTCACTATATAAGTGCTCTGCTCTCTAACCCCAACATAGGGGGTAGGGAGTAGTGCTTTAAGTGGAGATTTCGGACGCAGCAATAGACAGTAAATGCCGCGATGCCATCAAGCGGTGTCTCTGGTCGTAATCAGTTCCTTCACTGACCAATCAGCGTCCATTAGCAGAATGCTAGCTTGTTATGGGCAACAACAACTCAACCTGTAAGAAATCAAAATGACAGAAGTACTCGTTCATTCAACTTTCGACCTATAACCCATGTTGGACTTGCAAAACCTACATTCAAATCTGAGATTTCTCAATGACAATCGGGATGAAAGAGACAAATTTAGCCGTTTAGCCCCATAGACTCCCATTCATTTTGCACTCCGGCTATTGCCCCCAGTGGAACTTTGGTGGAACTACAACCATAAATTCGTTACAATAGGACTTAATAGGGAGTGAACAGGCTTTCCGTAGACCGGCTTTGTTATAAACTAGATGTACTCACTGCAGATAGTCCTAATTGTTAGCAATTTTAATATTCTAAAGAGCGATTTTAAATTCCGAAAATTATGCACTGATTGGCATTTAAAGACATCATGAACTCTATTGGAGTTAGACAACACGTGTCAGGACCTACTCATTGTCATAACGCTAATCGATAAAGCGGTAACACTTTACAATAAGGTTTGTTAGTTAACATTAGTTAACTACATTAGTTAATATGAACTAATAATGAATATCACATATACAGCATTTATTAATATTTGTTAATGTTATTTTCAACAATTACTAATACTTGATTAAAATCTTGTTAACATTAGTTAATGCACCTAATATGAACAAACAATGAACAGCTGTATTTTCATGAACTAACATTAACAAAGATGAACAAATGCAGTAATAAATGTATTGCTCATGGTTAGTGCATGTTAGTAAATTCATTAACTAATGTTAACTAATGAACCTTATTGTAAAGTGTTACCGATAAGCAGTGTAAAAACTGAACACAGGGGCTTTCATCCAAGATTTAATAAGCATTAACTGGTCCAGATTTCAAATAATCCCTTATGATGAAGACTTCTTAAAGTCATGATAAACACCTTGGACATCTGTTAAGGTCAAGGGTATTCATCTACCTCAGATTGACGGTGATTTAATACATTTATTTAAACTATGAGGTAAAGCCTGGGTCAGATACCGGATGATACCGTTTATCATTTGGAGATCGGAGACATGTGGGATGGATGGGTTGATACCGGATGACAAAGGAAATGTAATTTCTTATATTCAGACTGATTGGTCTGAATGTAAGATATTAAAAAATCTAAAACAAGGAATGCATAAATCAAATTACTTTAAGCACTCTTTATCAGACATAAAAAACCCTAAGCAATTCTGGAAGAGAGTTAATTCTCAAAGCCAATACTAGTCTTCCTTCCAAACGTGAACAATAACATTATCACTGACCCTATCTCAATGACCAATGATCTAACGAACGTATGTTTTGAAGGCGTGGGACGACCATCGGCCTAGCATTTTGATTTTGGTGATTGGAAAGGCCCCTTTGTGCTGCTGTGGTGGCTGAACCGATTCGGAAGGATTGTAAGGAAAACTGTTCTGGTGGGATGCCAGAAGCAGTTGAGGATGGATTTGAGGTTCCAATGTCTGGAGGCCGGTAGGTTATCATCATCTGAATGAAGAGAGGATTCGAGAGGAGAAGAGGTGATTTTGCATTTCCTCTGGTGAAGGACTGGGGTTGGCAAATTGAAGATGAAAATCGAATGACCATGTTTCAATTGACTGGTTTTGCTTTGTTTGATGTTCGAAACGTATATCATCAACCATCATCAACCTTTATTTACAGACACTTGGTCCATTCAGTAGACAAAGACAATACATGCAACAATACATAAATCAGAAACATACAAAGACACAAAAAAAAACAAAAAAAAAAACAAAGATTAAAAAAGATTATAAAAAAGCTAAAAAAATACAACATTTCTATAAGAGACACTTATACCAGCATTTCCAAATTGATGATTGGTATCTTATGGCACTAAGTCTAGGTTTCACTAGCAGCATCACAATGCTGTTTTTGGAGTCATTTAGACGACAGATGAATTTGTAGGTGAGTCTCCTCAGTAACGCCTGAAAAGTGCTGACCCCTGCATTACAAAACAGGTCACTTGCACTAGAGCACCTAGGTTTGTTGAGCAGTGACCTCATACAGTCATTATAAGCAACCTTAAGCTTCTGCATACTAGCCTTTTTAAACTTAGTCCATAAAGGAGCAGTATACAAAGGAGTGCAATATGCTTTGAACAGGCCAATTTTGACGTCATCCGTGCACCTGTGGAATCTTCTAACCAGCATGTTAGCTTGGGCATACAATATGCGACGCTGCCTGTACAAATCCTCATCATCAGACAACTGATCGGTAATGTAATGACCCAGGTATTTAATTTTATTACAAACACTCATCACTTGTCCTGACAGATAGAAGTCTGGAAAACAAAGATCTTTATCCTCTTTTGTCCTACATATCAACACAGCACTCTTTTTAGCATTATACAGCACATCAAATTTCACCCCATATTCAGAGCAGATATTCAGTAACTGCTGAAAGCCAGCACTGCTGGGAGAAAAAATGGCCAAATCATCAGCATACATAAAATGATTAACCAAGGTGTTACCAATTATACAACCCGTTTTGCATCTTGATAATTGGTTGGATAACTCATCCATGTAGAGGTTGAAGAGAGCTGGTGAAAGTAGTCCCCCTGACGTACCCCATTACTCACCCCAAATGAGGCAGATACAGTATTACCCCATTTTGCCTGCATACTCTGGTTGGCATACCAATAAGCCAGGATTCTTATAATGCCCTCAGGGGCACCCCTTTGGCTCAGTTTTTCAAATAGCTTGTAATGATTGACTCTGTTCGAAGGCTTTTGAAGCATCAATAAACCCAATAATCATTGATGAGTTCTGCCTTATGTATAGTGCGTATAGTGTCGCAGTTTATCATTTGGAGATCGGAGAACGGTGGGATGGATGGGTTGAAGTTTGAGTTGATGGTAATTTCTGAGACTCTGCGGAAACCAAAGAAAGCCAAATTGAACATGGCCTCTATGGGTTCTTGCTTTATTGGGAGAAAAAAAGACCTGAGCGGAGAGTGGTTAGGCAGATGTTGAGAATGTCTAGAGTCTAGACGAGGGGTATTGGATTTTCGTAAACCTTTGATGAGGAGGGAAATATGGGGATTTGAAATGTTGGGGCACTGTTGGCCATGGAGTAGCTTAAAAATAAATGAAATCTGCTGAGGTAGACTTTGATTGATCCTGGTTTAATTGAAGTGGTGTGATGGGGGATATTGAGAGGAGGGAAAACTCTGGAAAAAACATGTTGTGAGCTCCCAAGCTGCCCAGTATGTGTGAAGCGTTCTGGGAGAAACAGCTTGTATGATGATATTCATGGATAGGGTACGGAGATGAATGAGGGGATGGTCTACAGCAGGGCTAGGCAAGTTCGGATCCCAGAGAGCCGCTATCCTGCAGAGTTTGGCTCCAACACTGAAAAAAACCTCTCAGGCCTATTAGACTTAGTAATTCTGAAGACATTGAGTAGCTTGTTCAGGAGTGTTTGATAAGGGTTGGAACTAAATTATGCAGGACAGCGGCTCTCTCAGGACTCGAACTTGCCTACCCCTGGTCTAGAGGAATATGAGTTCTGAATAAGGTGTAACTGGAGTTGGATCAGAGTCTGCTTCTGGAGCCAATGTTCTGAATTTCTAGAAAAGTAAACGGGATAAAGCATCAGCTATTTCATTTTTCTGACCTGGAATGTGTTCAGATTTGATGATGAATTGACAGGCAGAGATCCAAATGAGGCACCTTAGAAAGGACATGATTTTTGGAGCATTGGAACGTTTACGGTGGTAGTATTATCACAGTGGAACAGGGTGTTTTTTGTTGACCATTCGGATGCCCATAGACAGACTGCTGCTACTATAAGATATAGCTCGAACAGGGCAGTCGAATCAGCGGTTTGAGGTGTATTAGTTAGCTCAGGAGGCCAGGTTGAGGCAAACAACGTCCTCTGTAGAAACCCCCAAAGCCTTTGGAGGGGGCAGTGTCAGTGAACAGGGTGATGTTGCAAGGTCGGGACGAAAAGCTCGTTGTAGAAGAAGGTAATCCCGTTCCATTGTTTGAGGAATGGGATCCATAATTTCAGGTCTGCCCTACATGATTGGCTTAGTGAAATAATGTCTTCTAAACCAGATGCTGAGGTACCGAGAGTTAGCAGATGGGAAATGGGGCTGGCCTTGGGGAATTATGCGCATTGTGTAGTTTAGGTGGCCTAGAGAGAGAAAGTAGATTGCGCTTTCTGCAATGGTTAGCTTCCAGCAAATTTGATGCGATTGTGATTATACAATCTATTTTGTCTTTGGGGAGAGAAGCTTGGGATTCTGGCAGAGTCTAGGAGGATTACAAGAAATTCCGAATGATGTCTTTGGTTTTCTTTCTAGAGAGGGGAACTCCTAGTTTGGAAAACACTGTTGGATGATCGGTTAAGTGTTTTTCTGGAGGGAAATTACTTGGGAATTGGCTTTATGCACAGCTGCACTATATATCCTGAACTTCAGCCAGCTCCTTGTTTCCTGTCTGCACTATTGGACAAACTGATTAAATTCAGGTGTGTCTGATTATTGTTGTTGTGACTACTGTAGGTCAGGCACACCTGGATTAATCAGTTTGTCCAATAATGGCAGAAAGGAAGTTCAGGAAATAGTGCAGCTGTGCATAAAGCCAATTGGGGTGACACCACCATATGGAAAGAAGCGTAAATGGATGGAGAAGCATAGTTTACTGGAAAGTGACGTTCTTAGTTTTGCTCATCTTGGCAAAAGCCGAGTACAAATCAGCATGAAGTTTTAACATCTACTCTCGTGTAATGGAAATCATCATATAGGGCCCTATCTCGAACACGGCGCAAATGACTTCGTACACCAATGCATTTACCATTCCTATTTTGCACACGTGCAGAGTTGGCTTTTCCCTTCACAAACACATGCTGGTAAATCTAGGGAATGAACTTGCGACTGATTTGCAACAATGCCGGTTTCGGAGCCTGACTAGCAAAAGTTGACATTACATCGGCTTTTAAAGTCATGCCTCTCAGTCCCTCGCTCAACTCAGCCCAGTTTACTGACCTCTACATCCCTCCTGCTGCTGCTGAGACCCAAACACAATCTCGCAACCCGACTATACGCGCCAACCCGTTTGACTAAGGCTGTCGAGCTCCACTGGTGCGTTAAAGCAGTTTCAGTGGCAACGGTTCCGTATGGCATAACACCTACCGCAAAACACAATATCTGGGCAACCACCCGTCATTCACGCTATATACACAGGAACGTCATGACTGTAAATACTATGCAACCTATACAAATAAACCAACAGACTCTTCGAGTCTTTCAAGAATTCTACGAAACCGTAGCATGGCGGCCTGCACACAGCCAGCTAGAATCTTTCCGTCTCAACCACAGCCACTTGCTGCTCCTCTCTGCTGCTTCAGATAAGCTCTTCACTGTGCGATGCAACTCTTGACCACTGAATTCGACATCTCTGAGGAACCGGGTTGTAGAGTGTGCCACAAAACCTCGACAACCCACTTCCACTGGATAAACCTGGACTCTCCATCCCTCGCTGTTCTGCTTCAGTGGCCAGATGAGCATACCGCAGTTTCTTCCTCTCATTTGCCTCATCTACCTCATCCTCCCATGGCACTGTTAACTCTATCAGCTGAACAATGCGTGCTAATCCAGACCACAAAACAATTTCTGGTCGTAGGTTAGTGGTGGCAATCTCAGGTGGAAAAATAAGCAGTTGATCAAGATCAGCCAGCATCTTCCAGTCCCTAGCAGCTTCCAGTTGTCCTGGGCGAGAATTGGTGTTAACACCTTTTCTTGGTGGTTGCTCGCCTGGGCGGAGGAATATTGTCTTCTGTGTGTAATGTTTTGCTAGAACAGGCGGCAACTTATTGGTCATACTACGCTTGCCTTCCAATGCTAAAGCCAAACATCGCAGTACTTGGTCATGGCGCCAAGTAAACCGACCTTGGCTAAGAGCCACCTTACATCCTGTCAAAATGTGCCTTAATGTGGCAGGTGATGAACACAAAGGACAAGAGGGATCCTCTCCTACCCAGAGGTTTAGGTTCTGCGGTGATGGGAGAACATCATATGTTGACCTGATAAGGAAACTGATCCTACTCTCTTCCATTGACCAAAGGTCTTGCCAGCTCATCTTGCGTTGTTCCACACTCTCCCATCTCATCCACTCTCCCTGCTTGGCCTGGGAAATGGCCTTTATATACCTCATCCCTCTCCTCCTGCTTTCGCACCTCGTCGACTACCAGCTTCCTCCTTCGAGCTGGGCCTGCCCTTGTGCCATTTAGGAGGAGCTACAATGAGCCCAAACCCCCTCTTCCATGCTGTACCTGTTCCACAATATTCCCAATTTGAAGGGCAGCCTTTGCCTCTACTACAGATTTCTTTGCTGACCCCTTCCTACCATGTTTTTAACACAGAGGCTGCCTCCCTTACACATTTGTCATTTCCAATCTGACCATGGCACACTTAAACTACCAAAAGGATCTTTAAAGCAGATTCATGATAAAATGTTCTTGTCCTTAGTGACCATGCTGAGAATTTTACACAAATCTTTAAAAAATACAATTCTTTGAAGCATTTTAATAATAGTCACTACACATATGGCAGAAACACAAAACATTAAATATTTGAGTCACAGTGTCAGTGTAGTTGCCTATAACAGTTGACAAAAATGTTTGTTGCAATTATATCAAAATGTTGTCTGAGCTTTGACACTAGCAGATACGTCACACTGATAAAATATATAAACTGAAACCAATAGTTGTTTTATTGAGAAAAGTATATTGTTTTTACACCTTTGTGCTGATGTGAAATGATGTGTGTTCTGCTTTTTTTGGTCAAATCAAAACAGCAACAAAATATTAAAGAGACAAGACAACTTTACTTAAATAAACAATTTATATATCACATTCAAAGTTGTCATATAATTTTTTCTTAAAAAAATACCCATCCATGCAACAACAATAAAGATAAAAGGATTCGTTTCAGGATGAGGGTAATAATATTCTTTCTTTATATGCCAAATCTACTGAATACAGCGTTCCTCTCTTGGTTCGGCACAAAAGAAAAGGTTTAAATAGACAAACCAGCTACACTTTAATCATGTTAGTAATTCTAAATGTAACTTGTGAGAGAACACATCACATCACGCCATGTGGCATTTGTTCTTCAAATGTTTCCCTTTAACGATTACAGAAATGAGCTGATGTGCTGTGATAACTCTGTTATTAAACATTAATGCACGCGATGCACACTCCTGGACGTCCCAGTTATGGCTATTGACCAAAATCACACGTCTAAAACACAGACACATCTCTACGGCATAATCTCTTGCATAGATGCCATGTTGATTTATGATACACCACATGGTGACCAAAGTCAAATAAATGTAGGACAAGACGAACGAACGAATCAGACAAATCGAACAGTTATTTACAGTATATTTGCTCTACTGCTACTGACAGGCGGATGTGATGATGTCTTCTGTTTTCCCAGAAAAAGTCCATGTTTCAGCAAGAGGTTGACACTATAGTGCAATAAATGATTCATCTAGACAGAGGACATGCTGAACGTGTCATTCTCACGTGGACCAACCGGACGAATGTTGCTACATTTGCTGATGGCAAATCGATCACTGTGTATCGGTGTAGTTAAAAGACAACCCTTCAGAATGAATACAAAACAAAACTAAATGAAAAGACATGCTCTTGTAATAGTTTATAATCATTTACAGTGCAGATGTTAGTGAGCACGAACTAAACCAAAGATAAGTTTCTTAATCAGCCGTTTTTCAGCAAAAAAATCCAAATATGCCACATAAATGGAGAAGCAAAAATTGTTTCAAATATTAAAGAATTTTTATAAGGATTTGCCAATGAGATGAGAAATAAATTGTAGACTTTTTCTGTAATCCCAATACCCAATAATTTGCTTTTGACAGGATGTTTTGACAGATTAAGAAAATTATGTTTTTTGCAGTGAGGTTTTCTTCTGTAACTGATAACCTCGTTGCTGACAGGGAAAGACTTTGTGATACAAGGATGAGCTGAAATTCAAGACTACAAATACTCTATCCCAACAAATATGTAAAAACTGTCAAATTTAATGATTGCTCTAAATGTACAGAGTAAGATAGCTACCAAAAAAACATCACCTGACTGGTTAAATAGACAAACATAACTAAGCTGTCCATTCAACTATTGCCATAAGGCCAGATCCATCATCTAGTCATCAGAGAAGAGTGGTTTAAAACCACCAGCTCTACAATGAAGCTTTAACCAGCGACTCCATTCCCTTTAAACCCCTGGAGAAATGCAGCTCATATTCCAGCCCCAAACAGCACAAGAACATCACATTACTGCATCCAGATATGTTTAAAACCAGTAAGATTGTGTTTGCATTGTGACATTATTTTCATAATTAAAGGAGTAGTTCACTTTAAAAAAAACTTTTGCTGATAATTTACTCACCCTCATGCCATCCAAAATGTTCACGTCTGTTTCTTCAGTCGAAAAGAAATTAAGGTTTTTGATGAAAAATTTCCAGGATTTTCTCCATATAATGGACTTTAATGGGATTAATCATGGAATGTTTTCATCAAAAACCTTAATTTCTTTTTTTAATAAAGAAAGAAAGATGTGGACATCTTGGATGACATGGGGTGAGTAAATTAAAAGTGAACTACTCCTTTAAGCATAATTATAATATATTAATAAATGGAAAACACAATCAGTGTTTCTGGAAGATTTAGGTAGAAAATAATGGCACAAAAATCTTAAAGGTCCTAAAATAGGCTTTGTGATTTCTTGTGAACTTTGGGTAAAATGTGACCTGGGCATTTCATCTTGCGTAAACACACACACACACACACACACACACACACTCTCAGACACGCTCTCACACACACACTTTAAGAGAGACCCTGACAGCGGACGTGCCCTGAGCAGCTCCTGGTTCATGACTGCAGTTTTTCAGCCGGTCACAAGATGGCGACGAGTCCGCGTGATGAACACACAGAAGTCAAGAACCCGCCTCCATTTCTGGTGCACATGAATCCCTCATGGCTCAAATACTAACTGAGAAACAGAAAACACACCTTTAGGTTTGTGTAATGTGCAATCTTTATAAACATCGTTTGCTTTTCTCATGAAAACGTCAACAGTCTGGAGGGAGTAGCTTCACATGTTGGACTGCAGCCGAAGGGCCGACCGGTTGGCTACTGGTTCTCCTCGCGGATCTGCTGCAAGATGTTGATTAGGCTCTCAGTCCCAGCACGTATCCGTCGGTCCGGGCCGTCGTGGACGGTTTGGTCGTCCCGGAAACCCTTGAATGTGCTGTGGGCGAAGTCTATCATGCGCACGTCCACACTCAGCGCCCGAGGCTTGTCCTGAGAGGCCTGGCTCTCCTCTGAAGGGTCCGCGGCACACTCGGGGTCCTTGCCCTCGTAGATGATGAGCAGAGAGCTGGAGTAGAAGCGGCACGAGGCCTGGCGCTCCAGCACACTCTTCAGGCTGCACAGTTTGCTTAGGATGGGCTCTAAAAGGTCCTTATGCAGCTGCGTCCCATTGTGCATGAACTGAAAGAGTGCGTGTCGAAAGCCCTCGTGGAGAGACCCCGGCCGTAGTACTTGTTCCTGCATAAATAGTGACCCGTGTTCCATCTGGTACACCTGCAGAATGAGCACAGGAGACAAGCTTGGTCAATGTGGAAATCATGCTTCATTATACCGTCTTCCATTGGCTTTTGCCTTCAACCACTGTGCTCTTTGGTCAGGCCGACCAAAGTCGCATTTGTAGATAAACCTGAAATTAATTTTAGATATGTTTTATCTTACCTCAAGGGCATCCAAGATGTAGGTGTCTTTGTTTCCACAGTAGTTTCAGTTTTGATATTTTTAGGTCAAACCGTTCTTGTCTGTCAGTCACATAATGGAGGTCTATGGTCACCACCTCAAAGAGCATGCACAGAGAAGTCTAGATTAAACATGATTTAATGACTCGTAAATGTAAGTACACATTGATGGCCTAAAGACATTAAACGAGCGGTTTGTGTGAGAAAAAGAACAGTATTTCGTAAAGGAATTATGCTTAGGTCACCAAAATGGCTAGCAGCGGCACTGCGTGGCTGTGGTTGTTACAAGAGGTAAAAACGATATAAATAGTGTTCGTTTTCTCACACAAACCGCCTGTTTCGTGTCTTAGGCCATCAAATGTGTACTTACATTTACGAGTCATTAAATCATGTTTAATCTGGACTTTTCTGTGCATGCTCTTTAAGGTGGTGACCATAGACCTCCATTATATGACTGACAGACAACAACGGTTTGACCTAAAAATATCAAAATTAAAGCTACTGCGGAAACAAAGAAACCTACATCTTGGATGCCCTTGAGGTAAGATAAAACATATCAGAAATTAATTTCAAAGTGAACTATCCCTTTAACTCAAATACACTTGGATAAACCTATATATGTGTAAATGCAAAAAGGCTCTATATTAAAACCCAAATTAATATTGGCTTGCCTTTTAGAGGTTTGTAAGGATTTAAAGCAACACAGAGACTGCTTTAATTTTACTTAACTGGTAAGATATTTATTGAACCGACATATACACATATTCATCTTTATGTTTGATCTTATAGTAATAAACAACTTATAATGTAAACTTTTGTAACATCATTTATTTAAAAACATCAGTGTTTCCAATAAGTCATAAGGACAGCATTAGATGTCGCAGCTGCTAGGGTGACAGCTTGTTTATATTTTTCAGTTGCATTTGTCACAACCGATCTGTGAAAATGATTAAAAACGCTGTATTATTCATGTCTGGTCAGTAGACACATGCAAACACTATACGAATGTAGCAGTCATTTCCGCTGTTAAATAATATACTACATTCATATCAATACTTACGTCTGGTCGTCAGGGCAGAAATACGCAAACACTATGTTATAATGCAGCTGGAGCAGGAATCAAGGCTTCATCGGGACAGTTTCTCACACAGAGAACAGCATACACACAACATTTTAAGATGAAGAGGTGCTGTGATAACTAATGTGCTCACTCACAGAATCAGACACTACTACTATTTATAAAGCACATCTAATGTGACACGTGTGTCAGGTCAGAGCCGTACACACCTGCATGCCACACACACGCACTCCTAGCGTGGCAGATGTGCTCTGCTCACACTTCTTCATCTGGCGGGCGGCCTTCTCCTCTGAGGCGCCGTCCCGTGCTGCCGTCGTGCCCATCTTCAGGTCCAGGATGCAGGGGCAGCTGAAGTGGTGGACCACGTTCTCCAGCAGCAGGAACTCTGGAGGAGGCTCAGGTCAAGGACACACACATGCATCTCACTTTCTCAATACTCCATTCTGATTGGCCTGAATGTGTGCTGAAACGGGTTAAGGCACAGCTAGCTCCAGTTTAATCGCCATTGACTGAATGCACATGCTCGCGAACATTCAGGAGCAGAGAACTTTTATTTCAAGGCTGCCTCGTGACTTTCAGTAATAAAACAGCATTGGTACTGGAAAGCTACATCATATTTCTTCACTGTTAGTAGATAGACGCTAGTCATGGATTACCTCTTATTTCACAAACTATCATAATTAGTCTGTGAAATCTTTTTGTGAATTAAACTACATAAGGAAAGATCTAATAACCTTGTAGGCCTCATAGGTTATTTTCACTGTTGATGCATGAAGTTTCAGGTTCATTGAATTGAATGCAACAGTTTACATAAATAAACGAAATAATTTTGACATTAATTTGCGATTAATATTTGTGAATAAAGCCAGAGACAGACTTGTTCATGTCTCTTGGTGTGGCGGTACAGTAATCAACAGTAGAGTCGAGAGTTTCCTTCATGAGCATCAATAGAGGAGATCAGACACAAAATGAAGTTGTAAGACTGGAAAAACTGATTAAAGAGAAAATATCTGAACCAAGAAAACATCTGACCAATGCCCTCTGAAAACAAATGGCATTGCTTGCAAATTTACATTGACACTCTACCCCCTTTCTCTGAGAATTTACATCCTCTCTCTCTCCCTCCCAGTCAGTCAATGACACTGAAAACTCTCAAGAATATATATATGTTTTTAATGTAAATGTGATAATCTTTAGGACTGTTTAGTCTCGTTTTGATGGTCTCAGGGTGACTGGTAATAATGTCTCATTCTCAAAGTAATAAAAGAAAAGGTAATAAGGTTTTTAAGAAGTTTAGGAATAACTCACACAAAGGAATGTGGCCTTTGAGTTAACACCTTCTGCCTTGTTGTCTGAATGCAAATTACAACTAACCAAATGGCTACATTCCAGTAAGTTTCCACTGAAACTTGCATATGAAAGGAGGTCTGATTATAAAAAGAGATGTGACTAGAGCTCAGGGCTGCGATTCTGTATCCAGATCGGCCCGTGAGGTTGTGTCTTCTAGACTCAGCTCATGTAATATGTTGGGTAAATTTCCTTGTTCTTTGAAGCATTTAATGGTTTGCATTGATTATCTGGTGGAATTGTAATAATACCTTTACCTGACAATAAATTGTTATACTTGATTATTCTAACAGACTTTGACTATATTTTCATTAAGTTAAAAGGAATAGTCAAGCATTAACGTATTAAATGATGCACAGATATCATTGATAAACCCTTTTCATTTTATGGAGTCAGATGAAACGAATTAACACATAGGATTAAATGTGATGCATTTAACTAAAATTCACTTTGCCATGGAAAAGACGGAACACGTTTGAAACCTTCTCCACGAATCGAAACCCTTCTTTGGATCTGATTTCGTGGCCCCTTCTTACAAGTGGTGACCTGGCCGACGTGATTGCAAACAGATGGATTTTCGTAGAGAACGTCCTTTCCAGCAAAGTATGGGGATCTTAATCAACAAGAGGTTTGAACTTCTCTTTATTCTGCGGCTCTGGTAAGTCAACTTTTTCTGAATCTTTTGAAAAG
This sequence comes from Hybognathus amarus, assembly GCA_030378365.1. Taxonomy (NCBI): domain Eukaryota; kingdom Metazoa; phylum Chordata; class Actinopteri; order Cypriniformes; family Leuciscidae; genus Hybognathus; species Hybognathus amarus. The sequence goes on along the minus strand of JAQIUQ010000814.1, from coordinate 36,198 downwards.
TGTTGAGAAAATGTTGTTTGCCGTGTTTGCGGGTCGGAAAGCCCTCTGTTTAGTCCGAAACTAAAATGTGAGGACATGAAAACGGCCGCGCGCGCAGATAAAAGAGTAAAACCCTTGTCTAATAGATTTTAAGATATACTTGTTTGATTAAGCAAAAAAAAAGAAAAACCTAAATTTGAAATAAAATCTATCAAATGATTTTCGGGTAGACTTAACGTTACTCGAGGAGCGATAAACATTTTGCATTTGCATGTCTATCTTCATTGTTATAGTGGCTTTGTTGAAACAAACCAGCAACACATGAAGAAAATTGACAAACAACAGAAATAAAAATCTAAGTGTATAAACGATCGGAAAACACGTGATTTTATAAAAAGGCAAATCGATGCATTGTTTATGGAAGGAAAACTTTGAAAAATACAATGATATGATTTACAGGCTAAGACGCAATTAGCAGGGTTAAATGCTAGTGTTTTAAATGCTGTTTAGAGAAAACAAGGCTAAGATAAATGCTAGTATTGCCCATGCTGCAACAAGCTAATGCTAATGCCATGCGGCTTCTAGGCTAATGCTAATGCTAAGGACATGCTGCATTCAAAAACGCTTAACCCTTTGTTTGACCAGCCCACCATATAGGCCCGAGGCCACATTGAATAAGATTCTATAATAAACATAAACTAATCTTGACAAACTTTATATTGCATTTGAAAGCTTCCACTGTAACGCAGATGGGATTAAAAAGCAATAATGCAATAGTTTGTATTTTCAAAATTTGGAGTTGTGCTTCACACAATATAACGCACTCAAAGAACACACGGTTTAGTTGTTTGTGCTACTACATGCACATAGGCTAAATGTAAGTTTATTCTTTAAATACAGGACTTACTGTAAGTGTTTTGGAGCACTTAGGTAAAGGCTGTTGATGTTGTATTCAAGGTATCCTGTGTGAACTGAATTAAACGTGTGTGTCTATGCTGAACGTGGTTATACTGTTATTCACAATGCACATTAATTCTTGAAAAGTTTGAGACAGAAATACTTTTCATATTTGGAAAATGAAATATTGCCACGTTTGAAATCATTCTGATATGATTATTTTCCCGAGTAGAGATCGGATTCGTATATTTCCACATTTTTTGCGTCAGTTTAGCGACGGCTAACATCCGGTATCATTTTATGTAGTACTTAAACGAGGAGGTGTTTAAGGGGACTTAAATATATATCTTTGATTGTGTACATTTGAAACGGCAAATCCTAGATATTTAGTCAAATTACCTCTGATTTGATGACCGGACCTGGCGAGAGTGTGGCATGCGGACTTTAGAGAAGGACCGCAGAGTGATATAGTTTCCTAATCTAAAAACGGAAAACTATAACTAAAGAATGAAATGAATTATCAAACGTTAAAATGACTTTGCTTCATATAGTCTGAATTTTTGCATCCTTGGTGGAAAACTCCCATAGCTGCGGAAAAACCACGCAAAGGAACATAACCGAGAATCAGAAACTGTGAACGCGAATCTCGTTTAACCATAAACAAAAACCTTTTATACTGAAAGATTCAGGGAAAGAATTTCCCCAAAGATAAATTGAAACATGTATAAAGATACTGTCCTGTTTACACTATGGGCCGAAAAGGTTGAGCCGACACTGAAAAAACTCACTAAAAAAGGTCTTAAAACGGACGCTATTGACAATGAAATTCTCACTTGGTGGGAAACAGTGGGTAGTAAACAGAAGAAATCAAAACATGATGAGATAATTGAGGCTTTAAACTTCATAAGTTATAAACGGCTAGATAAATCAACAACATTTCTATCCTCGCTTATGGATGTTAAATGTGAAGAAGTGCATTCTAAAAATGCAGAGGCAAAATTGTCTGAGGCAAAGATCCAAGATCTTCAAACACAGCTAGACCGATTACTAGCTGAGCAGTTAGCCCTGACTGAAAAATGTAAAGATCACAAATACACCATTGCAGATCTTAAGGCTAAACTAATTGTTGAAAAGTCAATTTCTCCCAAAACGCTCAACAGCGATGGGACTAAAAATATGCGCTTCTTAAACGAGTCATCCTGCTCTAATAACCCTGTACCTTTTCAGACAGATGAAGCAGACGATGAATTTTTGAACAAAGTGCCCGTTTCAGCCTTTAAGGTGATCCGGCACCCAAACGGCACAGAGTCAACCATTCGGCGTCCTCTAACGGTAACTGAATGTAGCTCGTTTAAAACAGAGATCGGACCATTCCCTTTGAAAGGACCATTCGAACCATGGTGGAGACGCATTGTTAGCCTAAAACATGCATTTCAGCTTGAACCAAAAGATATTTGGCAAATTGTTATCAGCTCAATTCCAGATGTCCTGAACTATAAGATACCACCGGCTTTGATGACAGGCACCATTGTGCAGTCAATGCATCAAAACGAGCCCGAGAGTGAAATCTTAAATAGATTAAAACAATGTCTGCGCGATCTACGTGGTTGTAGTCCTATTGGATGGGAACTGATTTTCAGTCGGAAACAGAGTACTGAAGAATCGTTTGAGACGTATGCAGAGAAAATGTTTGAACTGTTTGAGGAGTATTCTGGAATTGAGGGTGTTAACCACAACAATGTAACTTTCCTTGAATTACTCCTTACAAATGCAGGTCCGCGTGTACAGCAATCGCTCATGTATGGTGTTTCTCCAGCAAAAAATACATTCGAAGGAATTGTTAGCTGGGCAACAAGAATTGAATCACGAAAACAAATACATGGTGAGGTAGGTGTGCTAGAATGTCATGAAAATCCCCCATTTGCAGGAGAATTCAGAAAGCCACACGGTGGCAAACTGAGCAGATTCTGTGATTCCTGCCACAAAACAGGTCATGCAGAGGAAAAGTGCTGGTCGTTGGGCAGAGGCAGACTCTCCTCCCTATTTCATAAAACGCAGACGACCACAGTCTGATGACACAAACCAGCGCTCTACAAGGAACCAAAGCTCAGATACATCTAAACCCCCCACTGAGCTAACAACTTTGGTCACTCAAGGCCTTCAACTATTAGCGTCATTTGCTGAGTCGGGTAGCAGACCAATAGCAAATAGCTTAATAGTTTAACATCTAAATTTAACGAACCTGTCATTTTTTCCCATAGACCAGAAATAATAATTTCATTCATATTCTTAAATTCTACTATACATTATATTATAATCGCCAAGCAGGCATTAACTGGAGAAGTGTGAAATTAATCCTTACAGTTTGATTTAGTTGACCTATTACCCTGTGCCAAAAAGGGGCGGAGGTGTGTTTTAATTCTTAAGTGTGGCACAGATAATTGCCAACTGACCAAGGACGCAACGAGAGACCACCACTAACCAAATGTGTGAATGACACCTTGAAATAATTCATGCAATTAAATGAATTAAATTTGGAATTAAAATTTCAATGGACATGATAATGGAGCAAGCAAACAAATGTCCACATGTCTGAATTTGAAACTGTTGAAAAACATCAAAATTAACTGTGGTTCTCTCTGCATTTGTTTCTGTCAGGTTAACTTCTGCAATTCCTTGGAGGACGGACACCCGGACGGCCGGACTTCATGATTGTTAGAACATAACCTGAGATTCGGGAAATGGGTGAAAAGACAATTCGAGAGGCCTTTACATCTCACAACATCACATCACTACATTATGGCCTCCCAGTTTAGAACTGAAACAAAAATTTGCAACACAATTGTTATACAATAGATTCCACCCATCTCCTAGACATGAACACTGACTGAACACACTCCTCCATCACAACACCCTTACGGCATCATCACCTGGAATAGATCAAATCTATCCAGACTGAACACTACACATCATAAGAAGATGAAGATGACATAGTCCAATAGTGTCACTTCACTAAAGATCTATTGTGCATCTTCACACTCACAGATCCGGATAGCTTCACACACATATGATGGGAAGCTGATTCCATGACCTAGCACACTATTCACCACACCCTGCAAACTCATGGACACTGGAAAACATAGTAATGGCTACAGTCACAAATCAATGTAATGCATCAAAAAGCAGTGGCAGACTTGCCATTAAATTTCTTAATTTTTAAACTTTCTGACTGTTGTTAGGGTGGTTGGAAAATCAGAGGGCCCCTGATTTCTCAACAAACCAATAATAACAGAAACATCATAACTAAAGAGATCTGAAGTGTGAGCGCTTCAATCAATTACAGAATTCACAATTCAACCCTGTCATTGACTGTGACTTAGCCAACAACAACAACAACACACACTCTTTCTCCCTCTTTCTCTTACACAAACACTCAAACTCACACTCAGACGAACAAACACACACTCTCACACACAGATGCACTCATACCCTCACACAACCTCACACAAACACACACTCTCACACCTGTTGCAAGGAATGAACAATCTCCATCCTTGAATACATTTAAGCATGTTCCAAGTCACTTCCTAGATTTGCATAAGTGGCTTGCATTGGAAGATTCCTGAACAAACACTGATTATTTTTATGTTTTATTGTTTTTATTACATGATTGAACATTGATCGTTTTTATTACATGACTTTTTATCATAGAATCTATTTGATTATTATTGAATACACTGACCTCTTATTGCATTTCCTTTTTAGAATTCAGACCAAAAAATATATTTAAAAATTGGATATTTAATATGAGACATCGTTACCATTCAATACCCTGAGAAAAATATGAGCACACTTGCTGAAAAGAGCATGATATTTTACATTGAACATGACATAATTTTGTTTTGTTGCACTATGCGTTGCTATGCATTTCTTCTTGAGTTCAAGTTCATATGTGTTTCAATCGTGAAGTGGACATTTAAGATGCTTTTCAGACGTCTCACAGAGAGCCCATTCACCCACTGAGATCTGTCCAGACAACCACACCGCTGGAGGTGACAGGATTGGTCAAGAAGGGACAGATTATCGTTATGGGGAAGGTGCCAGGGAAACGTGAGTGTCTTCACGAAGGAACGACACGCCAACTGAAAGTCAAAAGGTCCAGATTGATTGTATGAACTTTGCTCACATCACCAGAAGAAAGCCCGAACGCCTCATCCACCTGCTGGACTTGCGCCTGATGAGAACAGGTGTTCTGCAGGTGAACAAAGCCCTCTGAGCTTCTACAGATGCCAACATTGCAAAGAGACTATTGCTGAATTACACCAAGGATTACAACAGTCTTACTCTGTGACCCCTTAAGTGTCTGAAACTGACCCACGGGGTCAACGGGGATTCTGTAAGACTGGAAAAACTGATTAAAGAGAAAATATCTGACCAAGAAAACATCTGACCAATGCCCTCTGAAAACAAATGGCATTGCTTGCAAATTTACATTGACACTCTACCCCATTTCTCTGAGAATTTACATCCTCTCTCTCTCTCCCTCCCAGTCAGTCAATGACACTGAAAACTCTCAAGAATATATATATGTTTTTAATGTAAATGTGATAATCTTTAGGACTGTTTAGTCTCGTTTTGATGGTCTCAGGGTGACTGGTAATAATGTCTCATTCTCAAAGTAATAAAAGAAAAGGTAATAAGGTTTTTAAGAAGTTTAGGAATAACTCACACAAAGGAATGTGGCCTTTGAGTTAACACCTTCTGCCTTGTTGTCTGAATGCAAATTACAACTAACCAAATGGCTACATTCCAGTAAGTTTCCACTGAAACTTGCATATGAAAGGAGGTCTGATTATAAAAAGAGATGTGACTAGAGCTCAGGGCTGCGATTCTGTATCCAGATCGGCCCGTGAGGTTGTGTCTTCTAGACTCAGCTCATGTAATATGTTGGGTAAATTTCCTTGTTCTTTGAAGCATTTTATGGTTTGCATTGATTATCTGGTGGAATTGTAATAATACCTTTACCTGACAATAAATTGTTATACTTGATTATTCTAACAGACTTTGACTATATTTTCATTAAGTTAAAAGGAATAGTCAAGCATTAACGTATTAAATGATGCACAGATATCATTGATAAACCCTTTTCATTTTATGGAGTCAGATGAAACGAATTAACACATAGGATTAAATGTGATACATTTAACTAAAATTCACTTTGCCATGGAAAAGACGGAACACGTTTGAAACCTTCTCCACGAATTCGAAACCCTTCTTTGGATCGATTTCGTGGCCCTTCTTACAAAGTCTAAAATGTTTCCAAGCGGCTCCAATGTTTCCAATGATTAAATTGCATTTGATTGTTTTAAATAGACTAGAAAACTATGTTGGCATTTGTGGAACTGCATTAGCATCGTTTAAATCATACTTATCTGACCGTTATCAGTTTGTAGCAGTAAATGAAGAGATGTCTTATCGATCACAAGTTCAGTATGCCGAACCACAAGGCTCAGTACTAGGACCGCTGCTATTCACTCTGTACATGCTGTCATTAGGAGATATCATTAGGAACCATGACATTGGTTTTCACTGTTATGCCGATGATACTTATATTCTATATTAAATAGCTCTATATTTCTTCATGCCCTAACGAAACTTACCAATTCACAAAATCAGTAGCGGACCTAGGCATGGGCGATCCGAGCAGTCGCCCGGGGCGTAATTTTAAATGTCACATGGGGGGCGGCACGAGTAGTTAAACCTCTGTGCCGCAAAGTTTTTCTATTTTTTATCATTTCGATTCAATTATTGGCAATGGCGCCCTGCTTGCTGAGAAGGTGCCGTGCGCAGAAGCGATGTCAAGGGGATCTCTGATTAGTTCACGTATTGCGTCTTTTGCGTGTCTCGAGGTCATTATTTCAAATCCTCTATGTTTCAAATAGGCGCACGGGAAGCGCGCTCATAAACTTTTCAGTATGGGAGTGCACGTACACCCAAACACTTGGGTGTTTTTTCTCTTCTCCGTAAATAAACCTTTTAGCAGAACTACAGCAAGCGTTTTTCTGTGGTGGAAATACATTAGCTACTAAAACGTCTTTGTCGTTGTGGAGAGCGCAGTATAATGAGTGCTTGGTTCTATAGCAACGGCAGCCATGGGAAAATAGGGAAATTTTACTATTAATAATAAAAGATAAGCTACTGTGCATTATAAATGTCAGGAATGTATCTTTATTGACTCATTATTTTTATAGAGATGATTTAAATGCTGAAATATGAGGTTTATCCTTTTATAAAACCTTTTTTTGTGTTAACCTTTTTTTAAGTTTAGTAGGTAAGATAAAAGACACTCCTTTAAAACAAATATTTAATGTTATTAACTTGGTGAATTGATTTCACTGTGTATTAGGTTTTTTGAACAATATTCTGTGTAGGCTATGTGATCATTTTGGTCACTATATTATCTAATAATTTTCATAATGATCAACTAAAATCAACTTTAATTATGTGTTTTTACAGTAGCCTATATTATGCAAAGTTTTTTAAGCGCTCGAAGGGGTCTCGCCCTGGGAGAAATTCAAAGTAAAACTGCCACTGCACAAAATTAACAGAATGTATTATTCCTAACTTCATATTTCATACGAATGGCCCGCTAGTGAAGAAAGTACAACAGTGAACTATCCTGCTTGTCAGTGTAAACTGTGGTGAGTGTGAGGATACTGTAGAGCCTCCTGTCCTTGGACTCGGAGCGCATGCGGCTGAGCTGCTGGCGGTGGCAGCGCAGACTCCAGGGGTTGTGACTGATCTTCTCTGAGCTCAGGCCACTGTTGCTGTCCAGCATCTGGAATGGCACATCCGAATGCATATGGAGATCCAGAAGAGGACTCTTCAACTCCTGCAGACTGCACACACACACACACACACACACACACACACACACACACACACACACACACACACACACATGTTACCCACAATGCAATGCAAGCAGGACACTTGAGAACGATTTGTGACCGCAAACTCTTAGAATTATTATATTTTACATAGGAATGTTTGCTTGGCAAGTTTGTTGATTAACACAGATCTACTTGATAGGAAGAAAGTGTTATTACACAGATATCTCGTTTCCAATTTCAACTGTTCAAAATAAAAAGTGAAATTTAAATTGTCACAACTAATCACATTGGAAACATGATGCCGGTGCCATGATGTAGGTTCATACTGCTATGAAAATGCCCTAATTATAACATCCCTAATTCATAAGGAATTTTAAAATATTTCAATTAAATTATAAACAGTTTAAATATTTACTGCAATTCCCACTTTTTTCATGACAAAAATAAACTTTAATCAGAGACAAATTGACAAAATAAATATATGTCATGAAGAAATATTGTCTAAATTTAAAGGATATGAATGGTATACAATAATAATAGTTTTATTTACAGAACAGTAAAATTACAATATTACTGACTGTCTTCATTTCTTTGTTTTTTGCTTGTATTTTGTGTGGAAAACCACAGAGAGACCTTAAAGCTACGTGTTTCCTGTGAACTGAAATGCTTCAAGATGCATGTTAAGAACACTCTGAAACATGTAAAACACTATGGGCCCGATTTTAATGATCTGAAACACAAGTATCAAGCGCGAAACGCAAGTCTCTTTGTGGGCGGGTTTTGGGCGCTGTTGCTATTTTACCGGCGGGATAAATGACTCTTGCGCCCGACGCAAGTTTAAAAGGGGTTGGTCTGAAGTAGCTTCATTATTCATAGGTGTGCTTTGGGCGTAACGGGAAATAAACCAATCTGGGTGCGTTTCCCATACAACGATGTAGTTCGCTGCTTTACTACCATATTACGATGCATCGTTGGAGAAATCAACTCAGCTAGATCACGACTGTTTCCCGAAACCCATTGTCGCAAAGTATCGTTCAACCATGTTGGTTTCGCACGTGGTGGAGTAATAACTACTTTTAATTAAACTGTTTGAGATCCAATTAAAGCTAGATTAGTTAATATAAATTACATGTAAATGACATGTCATCTGAGGACTATTTCTAATTGTTCTCAGTTATTTTGCTTTATTACCAGACTCAATATTTGGCTCGTTCTTACATAGTAGAGCACGTTCGCACATTCGCACAACAAGTCTGATCCGTCAGTATTACAATTAGCCTGAAAAATTTGCGTAAATGTGTAAGCTAGATTTAGGCCTACATTTTTTTCCTTGTTATAATGTATGATTTGCAAAAATAAAAACTGCTGCATCTGTGTTGATGAGAGAATCAAAGTGTATGCGGGTTGTGCACCCGCTACATTATGGCCAAGCATGTGCGCTTAAAATAGCATTATGAACAACGCGCCACTGACTTTAGACCAGGTTTTTTCTGGCAAGCGGCGCAATTGTTTTCTGGAAGTGTAAAATAGCATTAGGGAATGTTTACGCTGAACACGCGCCTCCTTTTGCGCCGACCCGCCCAGGGAGCGCAAATTTATTTCCTAGTTTGCCGACGTGCGTCTGTGGAGGGAAAAGCCTGCTTTTAAGAACGATATAGAAATAGGAATGATACATGCGTCAGTGAACAAAGTTATTTGCGCCGGGTGCAAGATAGAGCCCTATAAATATGATTAAATCTGAGCCTTTGTGATTTGATCATCACATTAACGCTTCCATGCATGATTAGACATTATCAGCCGGCCGGTATCAGGTGTGGCTCCAGGCGAGTGTTACCTGGATGTTCCACACACACAGAGAGCTTCCATGCATCTATATATGAATTAAATATATTTAAATGTGCTTGAAACCCAGCAATTTTCCCCATGGATTCCTGAAATGTCATTCGTCTCTGGTTGGAAACTCCAGAAAGCTGTATTATTGGATGATATCTCATCCCTGAAGCTGTGTTTGTGTGATATGCGGGCGGCTCACCTGTCGGTGCCGTCACTGTCATGTGCGGGCCGGTCCTCCTTAATCTCGCTGTTTGAGCGGTGCAGGCTACGGCGAGAGTGTTTCCGGCGAGGCTGATCTCTCTCCGACAGCTCCTCGTGATCCAGACCCTCGCTCTCTTCATACGGGTACGCCACCAGATTAATGTAGCCGTCAGAGTCGCCCTCGAAACACACCAGCACCACGCCTGCACAACACAACACACACAGGTCAACTACTGACAGCAGCACAGTAAAGAACAAGACTCCAGTTATTATATTATAAATGATTGTTTCAGATTCTCCATTAATAAACACTTGCTAATCTATTAAGGGGAAATCCACAACAAGCAAAAGAGGACACATTATTATTCAAGTCCAAAGCCACAGTCATGCGATTATATGACAAACCAACACACAATTACTGCTGATATAATTCAGCAGGTACCAAAGATGTACACACTTCCGTTAAATATAGGACAGTTATTAAATATAGTTACATTCTGTACAAATTAAAGTACAAGCTTCAAATTTAGGCCCCAAAAACTCATGTAGCGACAATCGAATTTACACAATAAATGGCATCTAGTCCTGCTCTCCTTCAGGTGTGTGTCTGTCAGTGTGATCCACCGAGATCAGACTCCAGTCTTTCGGATTTTCCCTAATTAGGTCATAATCTGGAGCTTCCAAAGATGTTTTGTTTAGGCAGAAGCAATTGATCAGTGATCCAGTGCAGTCAGACAAGACAGGTAGTCCCCGTCAGACACTGGCCACTGACAGACACGACGTGAGGCTGCTACTGTGCCTTTCCTGGGACGTGACATCTACGATGAGATAAACAACTGGATTGAAACAATATTTGAATACGGGACTGAATACGAGACAGTAGTAACCATAGCAATGGACGAGACAAATAATCTGACACAACATGTCAGTATGCAAACATCTTTGCATCATGTCTTGGAATGTAAATGCAAACTAATAAACCCGCCTCTTGTTTTATGGAAAGTCAAGTGTCCTTTATTTCTAAAAAGCTTTATGTGGTACATAGTGTTTCAAAGCAGCTTAACAGGGATAAACTGTAAAATAATGGTGCAAACAGAGTTAAACTGCTGTAAATCTATGTAGCCTACAATCATTATTATAGTCATTATAATGTTTAATGCTTGTAGGAAGACTGCCCTTTTCAATCATTTTCATATTTTTATTTTGGTCCCTAAAAGTACATGTGATTTTTACATATGTTGTGTTCATTTAGTTGAAAGCATCAATGATCACCCAGTCTTGATATTAGTTTTTTTTTAACTAGTAATGATTTTGTAATTAAAAATCTATGTACATTATAACAATCGCTGTTTAATCCAGATCAGGAGGGTGAGGGCACCTGTTTTTAGAAAAGAAAGAAATTGCTAATTAAAAATATATAAATTGAAAAAAAATCTTATTTTTTCTGGCGCTTTCACTCTTTTTCTCTGTAGTGATGACTGGTTGCAGGTGTTTGTGCATGAAATTACTTTTGTGCTTTTGTTATTTGTCATTAGTGTGTTCTGTAATGAAGGCAGGAGGTTTGGCCTGAGGGCGCTGGGACAGACTCTCAGCACTTCCCTAACCCTACATCCCATAAAGAGAGCAGAAGATGGAGGGATGTGAAGAAGAGAGGAAGATCAGCAGCTCTATCTTGAAACCACACTGTGGCCATGTAAGCTAGTTTTCAGTAAATTAATGCCAGGATAGAATAACATAAAAATATAGTAATATAAATATACTTCTCAGTTTTTCTCAAGCAATTTTCTCCATCTCAGATCACAGCTTTCACATTTAAAAAAAAAAAACACAGTCTTCTGCAATGTGACTTTGTAATAGTTTCATTTTCTCAAAGCTTTGTGTACAGAGTTCTTGAATGTGTTCACACAGCCAACCAAAAATTGTATATATCAGGCTAAAACATTTGCAGCTCTTTTTATTGATTTGACAAAAATCACAAACATATATTCCATACATCTATTCCCTTCCACAGTTGAACTGTTTGGCTGAGGTTAAGAGTGTGTTTAGTTGGCTGTGTAAACTGTCTTGAGAACAGTGACCTGGAGAGTCTGGAAAAATGTGTCAAATCGTGTCATTTTTTTAATAAAAGAAAATATAAAAAATACATTCGCTAGATTTACAAAGTCAGTAAAATATGTACATATAAAAAGATGAATTAAATTGCTCATATTTTATAGCCTAGAAATCTCAGACGCACCCTAGCAGCAGCAAAAATTATTTTGCAGCAAAGTGTGGTCTAGCAACTCTCCATAGACATTTTAGCTGGAAAACCCCAACTCTGGAAGGGCCAATCACATCGTGTACAGAGTCGGCGGGCAGGCTTAACAAAATTACGACAGAGTTCCGACGGTCCAAGCCAGCTCGGACATATTCGGTTTTAAGTCGTTCAGTCCTCGGATGCGGGCCGGCGCCGTGAGCGCTGTTACAAAAAAGCTGTGGAAAAACGATCAACTTGTCATATTTGCCACGCTCGTGCTGTGTCGTCGAGGATAAAGGCTTTACTCCGTGTCAGCGCGCACTCTGATCGGTGCACGGACCTCTCCCGAATCATCTCCACCACTTCGAAGCGCCACTACTCCGCCTCCGTTTCCCTCGTAAGCTGATATTAGTATTTAAACATTCTCTATGATATTATTTTTTTAATGACACACTGTCTCTTTCTCTCTCATACACACACAAACCCACACACATACTGTCTCTTTCTTTCTCACACATATGTAGGCTAGTTACCAGTATAAACTCTTTAGACTTTTAATGATTAATGCTTTATTTTTAAAGTTTGTGGGTCGTGTAAAAAAAAAAATCCCTTATTTTGGGAATGGATTCCGGGAAATCTCCCTTATTTTCAATGTTCAATGTTGACAGCTGGACTATATCAGCTTGCTCCGCTGAGTAAGTCACCTTCTTCGTTGCTCTGATTGGCTTTAGCGCTATCCAATTGCGTGCAGAGAATTTGAAAGACAACCGTTTATCCTGCCCTCGGATTGAGCCTTGTCAATGAAGAGTTTCCAGACCCAACATCTTGATGTAGGTCTGGCATGCCAGGCTATATATTTTATGCCTTTATTTGATCACCACCACCATTTTTGTTAAAGCTACACTGTGTAACTCTTTTAGTTTATTCTTAGCTAAAAACACTTAGTTCTTTCACATATGAACATATATATATACATATGAAATGATTTTTTGTCTTTCGAAAATGAAAATATGTTACGAAAATTTCATATGTTACAAGAACAGCCTTTTTCCACCTTAGAAACATTGCTAAGCTACGTAACATGCTATCTGTTTCTGATGCAGAAAAGTTAGTTCATGCATTTATGACCTCTGAGACTAGATTACTGTAATGCTTTATTAGCCGGTTGTCCTGCATCCTCAATAAACAAGCTACAGTTAGTCCAAAATGCAGCTGCTTGAGTTCTTACTAGGTCAAGAAAATACGATCATATTACACCGATTTTATCATCTCTACACTGGTTACCTATTAAGTTCCGTATCAACTACAAAATACTACTAATGACCTATAAAGCCCTAAATGGTTTAGCTCCTATGTACTTAACGGACCTTCTTTCGCCCTACAATCCACCGCGTTCTTTAAGATCACTAAATTCAAGGCTTCTGGTCATTCCTAGGATATCTAAGTCCACTAAAGGAGGGAGGGCGTTCTCACATTTAGCTCCAAAACTCTGGAATAGCCTTCCCGAATACGGTCCGAGGCTCTGACTCACTGACACAGTTTAAAACTAGACCAAAGACGCATCTCTTTAGTCAAGCATTCACATAATGCTTACCTTTTATTCCTCTGTTATACCATACAGAACCGTTTGCCACTGACCCTGCATTACCGCGGCAGTGGGGCTCGACAGCCTTTTAGACAAACGGTTCGGCACGTATGGTTGGGTTGCGGCAGAGAGTTTGCGAGATAGTGATTTTCTAACACCGACTGCGGTATAATGGAAATCATTATGAACATCAGCTATGCTAATTATTTCCCATCTGCCTTTCTGCTGTTATCTCGGGACGTTTGTCCCGAGAAAAATGGCGTTCAGTCAGGTCCAGTTTGTATCCAGCCTCTCACGGGGATTTCAGATGCCCCAACACCTGTGAAGCAACGACTCAACGCTGGCGATATGTTATGGCGCCGTGTTACATATAAACAATATTTATATTTAATATTTATATATAAACAATATGAATGTAAGCCAGAGGAGAACTGGCCCCGACTGAGCCTGGGTTCTCCCAAGGTTTTTTCTCCATCCAATCTGATGGAGTTTTGGTTCCTTGCCACTGTCGCCTTGCTTTGCCTGCTTTTGGCTTGCTTAGTTGGGTTTATTTAACATTTAATAATATTATTGATCTGTGTTGTACTACTTTCATGTTATCACTGTGAAGCTGCTTTGATACAATCTGTATTGTGAGAAGCGCTATATAAATAAATTTGACTTGACTTGACTTACAAAAATATATGTGCTCATTAATGTATATTTACTTTGTTTAAGTAATAAAGTATTCTCGTGAGTGTATAATATGCCATTGAAAATACACACGGGTAAGGGGTTCTAATGTCGGTCGCCATGTTGCCCCTCCATCTTGAAAGTACATTAGCCAAAGAGGGACATACCCGTTAATTCAAGCTTCGCCTTTCGCGTTTATGTTTGAGTAGACACTCTTGGACAAGGTTGAACTGGAAGCCATGTTAATCTTGGACTACAATGGCCGCCGTAGAAGTTAGAACGAAATCGAAATGGAGAGGAACAGAAACTAATATTCACCGGATGGTCATACACCTTTTCACCGCTAGATGGGGGTAAAAATCACACAGTGTAGCTTTAAATTATAAGAGACAACACAGCATTTTTGAATTCATATTTCATAGGACCCTATTATTGTAAAACTTTAAATAAATTATTAAATTGTTAAAGGGACACTGTGGGATCTACCCCCATCTAGTGGTTAAAAAGTGTTTTGCATTCAAACGAATTTTGCTCTCCAGCGCCTCGCTTTTTCAAGTGCGTACTGCATCTACGGTTGCCGTTATGTACCAAAAATGCTATGACAGGATGTCTTGTAGTAACACTTCATCGAGTTTCTCTCCGGATGAACAGGTTTGTAATTAAAAATAAAAAAACAGCAACGTGACACAACAAACAAATGGATGTTACAGTATTAGTTGCTGACACTGAAAAACATGAACTGTTGTAATTAGTAGTAATGCCGACTTTATTCGTTATATTTTCTGACTTACGTGATTGTTAGATATCATTATCGGATGATTCAAAAGTAGGGAGAGGAAGAGGGAGAGGAAGAGGTAGAGGACAGAGAGGCAGTGGATCAGTGGGATCTAGGCGAGGAGATGGACGACGAGGAGCGCGAGTGTCAACACAACGGCGACAACGATACCCGGCAGCTACAAGAGACGATCAAAGTAGGATTGACCCTCTCCAATGTTCACAAATGAAACTATAGCCATAGGCTACATACAAAATTACTGTATGCGTCTCGATGCGGTCACAGTATAAATGATAAATAACATAAAATGTCAGAAAACTAAAATCTTGAAATAGCCTTAGGTGTGCAAACAATGCAAAAACAATCATTATCTCTATATTCTTAATGAATTTATAGGTTATAAAGTGTAAACTTACAAACCTTGATTTTAGCACCTTCACAATGGCAGCTATTGAGTAAAGTAACGTTACTCAGCTGCTATTAATCAAAGAGTTTGTTTAACTTTAACTATAAATGTTATACTGTCTATATAATAAAATACACAACCAAGCAATGACAAAAAAATAAGTAAGACTGTAACATTAACTTACATGTCGAAGGAGAAAGCAGGCAACTTCAGCGTCTCTTTTGAAATCTTTCTGCTGCATTAGCTCTTTCCACCTTGAAAACGCTAACTTATCCCGACATTTACTCTGGTTTTTTGCAATCTCCGGTCACGTTTCCTTTTTCTTTCAAGTCTGGCCTTTTTTTGCGACGAGGTCTTCTCCTGTGGCTCGGCGTATGTATGGTCCGCCATTAACGTTACAAATAATAGAGAAATAAAAAAACATAGGAGTGCAATGCACTAAACTAAACTTGCCGCGAATGCGCCTCAATGCTCTCCTCCTCCGTTTCTGATGCTTTCAGTCACGTGACGCTAGCTCTGAGTCTGAACGAAAACGCGTTGTGGAAACGCGTTTGGCTGGTGGTACTTTTTGACACTCTCTGCTATTATAGTTTTTCAAGATGGCGGAACGACATGGAAGCCTCCGTGAACCTACCCGTCCCATGATAATTAAGATAATAAATTCTTCATTTACGGGGATAAGTCAGATAATTTGCAGAGGTATTTGTACACCATTAAGGACATATGTATGAATAAAAATATTGATTTCAGATAATAAAATACCTACAGGACTACACAGTGTCCCTTTAAAAAGGTATTATAAAGTTTAATTAAACCATTCAAGTGAAATCCAGAAAAAAATAAACCATAAAACATGGAATTTGGGGAAAACTAAAACTGATTTCACACTAATTACACTTGTAAGAAAAGGTTTTATTTTAAAATTACCTGGATTTCAGCATTGATGGCCACAATAGACAAACACAAATCTGACTAAACAAATAACACACACGCATTTACACTTTGCTTGGAAGACAAATGGTTAATAGTGAAATGAGTGGAAAACATGTTGCCTTCTGAAAATCTATTTGTTTGCCAGTTAAAGAGGTGATTTGATTTTGTAAGCCCTAAAACTTCAGTAAACTACCCTGCGCCAGCTTCATTTATAACACTCATCCCACTCTGTTGTGTTGACATTTGAAAACAATGCCATGTGATCATAAGGACAGGCCTATTTATAACCCCTGAGGGAAATAACAAGCCTCAATGTTACTCCAGCATGGCCTGGAATAGTCAGTGGACGTTACAGATGTATTGCATGCGTTTAGCCCCATCGCAGAGTTCATGTGGAAGGTATGCTGTGAATCTAGAATGTGAGATGTTTAGTAATGGTGAACACAGGACAGATGATAAAAGATGAGAGTCAGTGCGGTGTATTCATGTGCTGGCAGGAGTATTAAAAACTTGACTAAGGCACTTTCATTGCTTTATTTTTGGGGAATCTGCACTTCTTTGGCTGTTTTCCTCTCAATTAAGTTAAAGGGCACCTATTAAGCCCCTTTTTTACAAGATGTAATATTGGTCTTGGGTGTCCCCAGAATGTATTTGTGAAGTTTCAGCACAAAACACCACACAGTTAATTCATTATAACCATTTTAAAATGTCATTTTTGGGGCCTGTTTTAAAAAGTGCTGTTTTGGTGTATACAACCTTAAATGCAAATGCATATCTCCACCCTGCCTTTGGATGAGGGCGTAACTTGATACCTATGGCAGTCGGTGTAAGCAGAAGGGCCGAGAGTGAGAGACCCGCTGTTTTGAATGTCATTCAGCCATACATGTTTGAATCGGAATATATAAATAGTCTCTGATCAGACCCAGATGACGAAGAGACTTGGAAAAATTAACACAAATGAGAATGGACCAGTACGTCTTGGTATGGTTATTTGATACATTTATGTACTTATAGAGTTGTAATCGCGTCCCCTTTGTAATTATGGATGTGCAACACACACACACAGAAATACTAACGTTGGCACAATTTTTTTAAACTACATACACATACTGTGATAAAGTTTGCTACGTACAAGCGATATTACATTTATGCAAGGGACCTGTTGCGTCATGTTTATTTGTCATACAGGTGCTTCTGTGGCAAATGTGAGAAGATGTCTAACTTACAAAACAAGAAAAAATATGCAGTTTTTAATACAATATCTTTAAAAATATATATATTTAAAAACGTGTGGTTACACACTATACAAACAAGGTTTAAATTATAAACACAGACATCCTACGGCGACGACAACAACAACTTTAGACGCATTTGTTGTTGAATTGGCTGACATTGACTGACATGACTATTTGCTCAAAAATCATAAAATACACTTACTGGAGGTGTCCTTGGATCGCAAACAGTATAGACGACGATTCACACTTGAGGATTAACTTTGAAGCAAGACCTGCTTTGAATTGACCCTTGTTCACAAAACAGTCAGTCAGAAAATGATTCGTTCAAACATAAACTTATTTACGAAGGAAAGGTGCCACTTAAACTTCCAAAATACAATACATCCACTGTGTTTTCAGTGGCTCTGATGTTGGAAGTAAGTGAAAACTACTATGTGTGTCATTATTACATCCCATCCCACAACAGAACACTTATGTTTCCTAGAGACATTACCAGCTGTCGTTGAAACAACGAAGGATGGTGTACAGATCACAGAGGGTGGGGTCTATGCCACAACCACACTGTCAATCAAACCCCTTGCTCAATTCTACGTCACAAAGCGCTGAATCTTAGAACAGCTCGTTCTGAAACAGTGCATATGATTTATTAAGATTGTAAAAAACCACTGAGTGGATTTTTATCATTCTAGGGTGGTTTTGCTCTCACACTGCCAACACATATTTATGTTCAAACACCATGTAAATGTGAATTTTGCATAATAGGTGCCCTTTAAGTATACATTACATTACGTGAACGCGATTAACTCTTCCTCTTTAATACTAGTTACAGAATAAACATGAATGAATATCTGAAGGTATGTTGAAAGATACAGTACAATTTACTGAAACATTATTATATTTTGTGTAATCCCTCGCGGAAAGACATCATAACAGCTTGTAAACAATATCCCACATAGCATTACATTTACCTCAGGCAAGTCATTGTTAAGCAGCAGTTAAAGACATAGGTGTGTGAAGTGTGGCGAATATAACTCAAGGCTCAAAAAGTGTTATTATTTAACAACTAATAAATAATAACTTTTGAGTTATTATTTAACTCAAAAAGGCGTGAGTTAAATAATAACAACAGATTACAATGTGCAATGTGTAACAACAACAATAACAATGTGCATGTAATGGGTATCAGTGTCAGTTTCTGTTTTGGGTGGATTTGTCATGTTTTAGTTCAGTTTACTTTGTTTCCACAGTTTCTCTTTCATTTGATGATCATGTGTACCTGTTATTCATTTGCCTTGTGTTTTTACACCCTGTCTTCGTTCAGTCCATTGTCCATTCCCCAACACAGTTCCCCAAACTTGATAATCCACCTCCAGTGATTAAATCCAAATGATACAATCCATTTGTATGATGAACAGAGTAAAATGTAAGTGCCAAATGTTCAATAAACAAGCATATATTCATTATTCACACACACACACACACACACACACACACACACACACACACACACACGCACGCACGCACGCACGCACGCACGCACACACACACACACACACACACACACACACAAAACTATATATTGCACTACTGAAATTAAAAGGGCAGGCCTTAAGGTAGCCAATGATGTGCTCTTTTTAAGTCACATGACATTGGAATGTCCTCCAGAACTCTTTCCCTCTATCACCCTCACACTGAAGACACCCATTGAGGTGCTCCAGAAATTGCTCTATTAACCTCATTTCTAAACATCTCTTCTCAAGGGGGATTTTTTGCAGCATCTTTGATAAGTAAATTAGATATTTTTATTCACAAATCAGCTTTGTCTAACATATTTTACTGTAAATTGAGAAAATATCCTTGTTTCCATATGGCAACGCTGTACCACAGTGGAATTGCAGTAATATATTTCTCTATTGGGATTTTTTGTAGATAGATAGCATCAATGATTGCAGTTATTTATTTATTTGATGTGATGTGATGAGAGTGAGGATGACTGTTAGCCAAATGATTGGGAATGATAGGGATTAAATGATAGGGAACTACTTATTTTTGGTTTGCATGACTTTGCATGACAACTATATAAATCTATCAATTTCTAAAAGAAATATGCAATTAAATGGAAAAGAAACTCATAATTTTATAGAAAAACTACTTTTTTGACCATTTTCCACTGTCTCACAGTATTGTCATAAGTACCCTCCCCCGAAATATTTATGGTCTAGAACATAATGCATCCCATAGAGGGTTAAGCTCTTCCCTCACAGTCCTTCAGTGTTCGGTCTAGTTACATTAGTGTGTGTTGCCCTGCCTGTCTGAGTATTATCTGTATGACCCTTATTAAACTTCACATTTGAAACTTTATTCTTTATATGACTTCCTGCTAGGGTTGGGTATCGATTTGAATTTGAACGATTCTGATTTCGATTCCTTGTTTTGATTCCGGTTCCTAACGATTCTCGATTCCGATTCTTTTACTCCTTTCTGAAGAAAATACTCCTTCTGTCACAAATACTCCTTTTGTCACAAATGTTGCATTTTGCCGAGATTTCGTTATTTTTAGAAAAGTGAAGCCACACTTTGGACCGCCAACAGTAAGCTACTCATGTTCGAACTCGCATGGTTATGCCCAGTGTTGTGCCAGTTCATACTTAAAAAGAACTAGCTCAAAGTTCAGTTCACACAGATGATAATGAACTAGTTCACGTTCATAGTTCTTTTTTTTTAAATGAACTAAGTTCACATATCAAAAAATTAACTAGTTCACATTCATTTGTTAAATTCTTCAGGCCACTATCTTACTCAATAGAACCTCTTTACCATCCATTACCAGCTGCAAATCACTGCCACTCCAAAACTAATCTAAATTATTGTACCAATAAACAAGAGACAATTATTATAGCCAGGAGAAAAATAATGTTGAGATAGAGAATATTTACCCCTTAAATAATGTGTAATGATATGTAGAAATTGGAAAATATAAGGTGCAATAAAGGTATACTGTATGTTCAGTGAAACTTTTACTTAGCCAGCATGAACCAAATTACCCAGGACTTTAAAAGGGTATATTCAGGTTCATGGGGAAAAGATCAGTCTACTGACAAAAATCCAGCATATTCTGAAAGGCAGTAACTATGTAAACCAGACCAAAGTAGTCATGTACTGTAATGTCAGATTAGCTTGGGCTTACTCTGCTCAATGTGCAATACTTAACCAACACATTTTCACACCTTCAAAAGGAAGTAAACAGAAGGAGTAAATGATGAAAATGCCATTTAAATTCATTTATAATAAAACAATCTTCATGATTATATTTGTCTAAAGAAAATGAACAGCTACCAGCTGAACAACTTAACTTACTACATACAGTAGGCACTCTGATTCCATGTATGGGGCATTTATTATTCATATGACACACAAACACAAGTAGATAAGACCTGTTCAGTTCAAAAGATCACTCGTTGTGGAAAAGCGCAGATCATAAGTGATGATACAGTACGAGCAGCGTGCGGCCAGATCTGCCTTGCGCGCGTCAAGTATGCACACTATTGCAACTCCCCTGCCTTCACGTTACCCGTACTATGAATACTTCGACCTCGTCGAACATACCCAGTGATAATAGACAAAGTCTCCACCACAATACTGTCGGGGGGTGGATTCGGCGACTCAAAACTGGGGTTGGAGGTAAAACCTGACTTTTCAAATGAGCCGTGAACGTGAACTGCGGTTTCTTCTTCCGGTCGAACCGACTGTGAAAATCGAAACTAGGAATCGAAATTTTAACTTTTGAACGATTCCAAGGAAAAACAAAAAGTTAGTCCCGGTTCCAATCGATACTCGATTCTCGATACCCAACCCTACTTCCTGCAACTACATATGTGGTAAATTTTACATTAAGAATTTTTGGAACCTTGGGTGTGGAAACTTTCTGCAGATGGCGATAGCGCAGGTTGGACTCTGTCTTTCCTCTGACATGACACTGGATGTCATAACTTCAGACTTCACTGCACCTGCTTTCATCAGAGCAACTAGAATATCATGATCTTAAGAAAAAGAGCTGCCTCTCATGAAAGTTCACATCCTGTCTCAGACCAGGTTCTGTACACCATCTGACAGCAAACAGCTGTTACACTGAACAAGTGAGAACAGACACTGTGAGTCACAGAACTGTACAGGAACATACGAATGACAAAACAGGAAATGAAAAAGTCTGACGGTTTAAAGATGCCGTATCCTCCAGTTTTTGCAGTATTTAGGGGGACTAAATGCTCAAACACACAATGTGAGAGATTGGATGTCTCTTTATCAGAGCAGAAGCAAAATAATGCTTGGTGAAAATAAAGCAAAGATGACAAACGAACAACAAGAACAAAAAAAATGAACACATTAAAATAAAAATACTATTTTTCCACAAGGGTACACAGGAGTATAAAGAAGCAAGAGTTGGTTGTTAGTCAGCAGCAGCACAGCACCTCCAGACAAACGATGGCAGTTAAAACTGTCCTGTTACTAGAGCTAACATCACAACAACAGGATATCTTGGCTCTGTGAAACAGCAAAACCAATGTTAGGCTGTACTCACAATAGGCACGGTTTACACCGTTCACACAGAGCAATTCTCGGTTTCCAATCGTCCTGAACATTCACAGGTGTGAGTTCAGTTACAGAACACGGTGGCGAGTCCTAAACATTTACAGGTGTGAGTTCAGTTACAGAATACGGTAGCGAGTCCTGAACATTTACAGGTGTGAGTTCAGTTACAGAATACAGTTGCGAGTCCTGAACACTTACAGGTGTGAGTTCAGTTTCAGAATACAGTTGCGAGTCCTGAACATTTACAGGTGTGAGTTCAGTTACAGAATACAGTTGCGAGTCCTGAACACTTACAGGTGTGAGTTCAGTTTCAGAATACAGTTGCGAGTCCTGAACATTTACAGGTGTGAGTTCAGTTACAGAATACGGTAGCAAGTCCTGAACATTTACAGGTGTGAGTTCAGTTAGAGAATACGGTTGTGAGTCCTGAACATTTACAGGTGAGTTCAGTTACAGAATACGGTAGCGAGTCCTGAACATTTACATGTGTGAGTTCAGTTACAGAATACGGTAGTGAGTTCCTGAACACTTACAGGTGTGAGTTCAGTTACAGAATACGGTAGCGAGTCCTGAACACTTACAGGTGTGAGTTCAGTTACAGAATACGGTTCTGAGTTCTGAACATTTACAGGTGTGAGTTCAGTTACAGAATACGGTTGCAAGTCCTGAACACTTACAGCTGTGAGTTCAGTTACAGAATACGGTTGCGAGTCCTGAACACTTACAGGTGTGAGTTCAGTTACAGAATACGAGTTGCGAGTCCTGAACATTTACAGGTGTGAGTTCAGTTACAGAATACGGTAGTGAGTCCTGAACACTTACAGGTGTGAGTTCAGTTACAGAATACGGTCAGTCGAGTCCTGAACATTTACAGGTGTGAGTTCAGTTACATAATACGATAGTGCAGTTCTGAACATTTACAGGTGTGAGTTCAGTTACAGAACACTGAGTCGCGAGTCCTGAACATTTACAGGTGTGAGTTCAGTCACAGATATATGGTTGCGAGTCCTGAACACTTACAGGTGTGAGTTCAGTTACAGAATACGATTGTCAGTCCTGAACATTTACAGGTGTGGGGGTTCAGTTACAGAATACGTAGCGCAGTCCTGAACATTTACAGGTGTGAGTTCAGTTACAGAATACGGTAGCGAGTCCTGAACACTTACCAGGTGTGAGTTCAGTTACAGAATACGGTCAGCGAGTCCTGAACATTTACAGGTGTGAGTTCAGTTACAGAATACGGTCAGCGAGTCCTGAACATTTACAGGTGTGAGTTCAGTTACAGAATACGGTTGCGAGTCCTGAACATTTACAGTGTGAGTTCAGCTTTACAGAAGTACGGTCGCAAGTCCTGAACATTTACAGTAGGGCTGTGTATTGGCAATAATCTGGCAAGTACGATAAAATACGTATCGCGATGACATGGGTTCACGATTCAATATTGCAATACATTTTCGATACTGTCCATAAGGCAATATATTGGGATTATTTTTTTAGTCGGACTATAATTTTAGAAAAAGTAATATTTAAAAAAAAAGACATGATGTGAATTAAAGTCAAACAAGTTTACTTTAGGTAAACAATTCAGTAGCCTACTCAGAAAATCAAACTACCAGTTTGGGATTGTGGTTCACAAGTTCATTACAATTTTTTTTTATATAAATGTGTTTTTAGAAGTTGGTCATAAACTTGATAGACTTAGGGGGTCGCACGCCGGACGAGAGGCGCAGGGCAGCACCGCGCCACAACTAGGAAAACTCCAGGTATTGTACACCATAGCACACTTTCTCATCTGTGTATGGCCAGCAATATTGTTATGTTTAATGACATGAAATGAAGATAATGTCTGTTCTATGTTATGATTGTACTGTACAATTAAATACAATAGTTGCTGAGTCTGCAGTCTGAAAACTTTACCTCAGAGCATCCGTTCACTGAATGAATTGAGAATCTCACCTGGAAAAATCCAATAACATCAGCAATTGTCATTCAAGCAGCTTATTTCTGTAAATGAATGAAAAACTAAATGTATATTGCAGCATAGGGCGATGTCAGGATACATTAGCAATGCTTTAATTTTATATAAAACTATGTAAATGGCGCTCTGTGGCGCAGCAGGATTTTGAACACCTGTCCTGAGCAGTTGCTGGGCGCTGCGGACAGACGCCGAATGCCGCCGGTGAGAATAATGTGTTTGAATTTAAAAGATGTGGCGCTGAGCTTTTCGTCTGGTATGCTTGGGTGTGAATGAACTCACTCATTGATGTATGCAGCGCATAACAAAATCACCATGCTGCCGCGAACTTGTAGAGACCAGTTCACAAAGCTGCATGGTTCCTGTTCAATCTGGTAGTGCTCTTCTTTACTCTGGAAACCAAAATGATTCCACACTTCAGAATCGGAGATGAGCGGGAGCGGTCTTTAGACGGGGTTCAGCCATGTCTATGTTGTTTCTAGCAAAACGTTAGGCTAGTGGTGCGTCTATGAACAGCCACAAAAAAAAAAAAAACATTGCGTTTCTGAAAATTGATACAGTATTGCAAAATAAAATATCACGATACTCTAAGTGTATCGATTTTTCTTACACCCCAATTTACAGGTGTCAGTTACAGTTACAGAATACGGATGCAGTTCCTGAACATTTACAGGTTTGAGTTCAGTTACAGAATATCGGTTCTGAGTCCTGAACACTTACAGGTGTGAGTTCAGTTACAGAATACGTCAGCCGAGTCCTGAATATGGTAAAGAGTCCTGAACATTTAAAGGTGTGAGTTCAGTTACAGAAATGGTAGTGAGTCCTAAACATTTAAAGGTGTGAGTTCAGTTACAAAATACGTTAGCAAATCCTGAACACTTCGCTACCTGAACACTTACAGGTGTGAGTTCAGTTACCAGAATACGGTCAGCGAGTCCTGAACACTTTCAGGTGTGAGTTCAGTTACAGAATACGGTCTGTGAGTCCTGAACATTAACAGGTGTGAGTTCAGCTCAAACTGACCTGTGTTTTTGCAAATTGCTTTTCTATTTGTTTGAGAGTCCAGTTTTCCTTTGCAAAAGCAGATTCGAGTTTATTTGCAAAATGCTGGATTTGTTTGTTTAACTTTGGCATATAATTCGCTCCATAGAAATGTTCTAGTGGCTCATAATAGATCTTAAGACACTATCTTAACATAATGGCTGGTATGGGGTTAGAATTGTTGCATTATTCAAATTAAATAGATTGAGATTCACAGATAAATATAAAGCAAAATAGAGGATGCACCGATATGAACAGTGCACATCTGAAGGGTCTCAGCTGAAAGAATAATCCAGTATTTATCAGCTTTAATATATTGGTCAAATTTGGACTCATTATTAAAAAAAAAAAAAGCATTGCGCAAAAATCCATCTTACCTTTTGTACTCTGGGGTGAACTCCTTCATCTCCGGTGGCAGGGACTCGTAAAACCGTTGCTCACGGGCGATGAGTGGCTTGCAGACGGTGTGGTCATCATAGCGCATCATGCTGGTGTGGCCGCCCACCTGGTGTATGAAGGGCTCCAGGGGAACCCCGTCGCGGCTGCCTGGCCCCTGGCTAGCGCCTGTGCTTGCCCGCCTCCATCGTGTGCGGGACACACATGGCGTTTGAGCTGGGGGCATGGGCTCGGGCGCGCAGGCCCTGGCGAGCGGGGGCTGCAAGGGGGCGGCTGAGAGCGCAGGCTGCCGCCGGGAGGGGGAGGAGCCAGCCCGCTGACACACCTGCCGACAGATCCCACCTCAGGAGCGCTCGGAGCAGTCCTCCACACAGCCTTCTGGGGAGAGACAGAGGAAGAACAATATAAACATTGTGCCAAACACACTGGTAGAATCAAACATGGTGAACGAAACGAACTTGATGTGCGAGAACAAACCTCAATGGTTCCTGTGCAAGATTAAACGTGCTAGCATGAAAACCTTCTGTACAGGAGTCGACTGATATAGATTTTTTTGATGGCCAATAAGTAAAGCCAATATGATATGATATCACACTATTTAATTAAAATGCAGCAATAACACATCCATAACAACCGTTGAAATTAAATTCATATTTATTTTAGATTACAAAATTAGAAAGTAATTTAAAAACTAAATTATATGATTTTTTTTAGATTAAAGTGTAAATTGCAAGTTAACCACCACAACCCATTAATGTGTAAATTAAAGTGCTCCCTATGTATATATTTAAAGTCCCTGTAAAGTCAAAATTAAGTATGTTCTGAGTTTGTCACACCACAGAAAAATGTGTTATTAGCCACCCAGACAAATTCGAATGATAAAAAATTCGGCAAGTACATAAAATGAGCCATTAAAAAATTAGCAGTATTCTCTGCTCTCAAATGCTGTGGAAACCACGCCCACTCGCGGACAGCTGTCGACGGTGATATTAGCTGATACTGCTTTCGGAGCGGAGAATGAACGCTGAGGCGGGAGATAGTCGAGTTCGGCCCCGTTCACCAGTAACAGCGGAATATCAGTGAATCCCAGTTGTCTCTGAGGAAAGTTTATAAAACTATCCAGTGTAAAATGATCACTACAGAGGCGGGTGTTGGCGGTGATCCTCAGCTCTTCATCAAGGTTGGCTCTCTAAAAACCTCTTCTATATGTGATCGTTTTTAGGGAATTTAAATAAAGATACCGATCTGTTTTATACATGATCGCATCCAGGTAGTAGCCTATGCATTTCTGTGTCGAAGGCATAGCTAGCTAGAAAACTGTAGGCTCAGCTGTAGTAACTAATTGTACTGACAGTCACTCACGATTGAGCGGTGAATGCGAATGTGCTGCTCGTGGAGTGTTATTGTGTGTTAGAAGAGAGATCAGACTCTGTGCGTCATCAAATAGGGGTGTGTCCAGGAGCTCATGGGCTCCAGTGCGTCATTCGAGCCCTGTTTTAGCCCTGCCAAAACAATCGGTAAATTGCAATGGTGAAAAACTGCACATTTCAGTACTTCACAGTTCACTGTCTTTGTAATATGTTTTAGCAATACACATGTTACATTTATAATGTGTTTAGAACTTTTTGTAGAATTGCCTTTACAGGGACTTTAAACATTTCTGTCTTAAAATACGTTAAAATAACACGTTTTCGAACCTGCGACCGGCAAATCTGACGTCCTTTATCGCAGCATATCCTGGTTTGAAGCATGCTGCCTTATGCCATTTGTTTTACGAATAGCTTAATCTCATTTCAGGCAGGATCACTCTTGAAGCAAGCACACAGTAGTATGTTTACAACTGAGTAATTTCATTCATCAAAAACTTTTCTATACAATTGCTACCCTACTTGCCGTTAGACTAACAGTAACTCTAGGCTTGAAGTCCCTTTTATGACGTCACGCCCAGCCAAGTGGAAGGGAGGGGGGTGTAAAAAGTAAACTTTTCATATTATATTCAGCATTTTATGTCATTAATAAAAAAAACATAAAAAAACAATGGTCGGCAGTTCTTATCTTTATGTTTAGTAAGCCCATTGCATTAT
Source organism: Hybognathus amarus (assembly GCA_030378365.1). Taxonomy (NCBI): domain Eukaryota; kingdom Metazoa; phylum Chordata; class Actinopteri; order Cypriniformes; family Leuciscidae; genus Hybognathus; species Hybognathus amarus. Next base: position 8,467 of record JAQIUQ010000814.1, on the reverse strand, counting down.
CTTCGTGAAAAAATTTAACCTGCAGATTCACGCTTTAAACTTAAAACAATTCTGTAAAATAAACAGATTCATACTTTAGTTTAGATGATAACTTCTTCATTCTGTAATCCTACTATAGTGGGCTGTGCAATATATCAAAATATAAAAGATGTTGTGATATAGTTCAACAAGATTATTGCCGATGTATTGATATGATCACTACTTCTTATCTTATCTAATCATTTAAATAGACAGAGAACTGCTTAAATTGTTTGAGTATGAATCGATGTGCACACCAGTCAACCAGCTAAAAAGAAACAACCGAGGTAATAACCTTCCATTACTGCACCTTGAGAGCATTTCCCAGCATGCTGTGTAGCCTTACAAACACAGCTGGCATCTGGCTTTATTACATTAGCCCGAGTCCCATCAGCGACATAGACAAACACAGAGAGGCATCCGTCTCCGACAATGTGTCCAATCTAATCCTCATGTTACCCAACATGCCGCAGCACACACGTTCAGCTCCCATTACAAAAACAGACACATGAATGTTTCACATGCCCATTTGAAAATGTCTTTGAAGTCTTGATGGAATGAGTCTGATGTCTCAGGAAGGCTGAGCCGCCATCGACTGCCTCATTCCCAAATCCCTGCTGAACTAAGTCAAGTTAAATGAGAAGTATTGACCCAGCAGAACCCAACAATGCATTCCAGGCATTGGCGATAAAACCCTGCTGGACACATATTTGAGTGTGAATTCCCACTGTCACTGCTGTGTCATTTTTGAAAGTGGAGGACAATATTCTTGCACCTGCTAGAGGCGTTCAATATGACATAAAGGGACTTCACCGGCTGGCAAAATGGCTTTCGATAAAACCTGGCTTCCTATGTTGTATAAAGGAGAGAGAAAATCATCCATGAGGGGCTGCTGGCTTTACTTTTATTTTGTATTTGTTTATTTTATTATCTCTTGAATGTTCGCTGGCTTCCCGCCTCCTCCTTCCCAAAACAGCAGAACCCCGTTAGAGTAACATTATGCAGCTGTTTGAGTATTGCGTTAGCCTGTGCATAAGCAATGCTTCTATCACTTGTTTCTGCTTCTTCTCCTGTGTTTTGATCCAGGAGATTACTGCTACTCTTAGGATGTGTAATAGTGTCCCTTACCATATAACATTGAAAACATGGAAAAACATGGATGGCGGAAAAGTGTTGTCTTATAAAGAGTAAAAGAACCAGATAAAAGAGAATGTTCTGCCTCTGCAAAGGCTGTGTATAATTTACGATGGACATTTACATGTATATATTATATAATTTCGTGATTGTTTAATATTCTGTTTAAGATACTTTTTCCCGCTGCTATTATGTTAAGTTCCTATGCGAGGACTTTTATTTTGACGGTTCTCCACGAGCAACGCAGATTGTGTAACAGGAAATAACAAGCGCATGGTGCAGTGAACTCGTGAGAGATGTTTGTGTCGCATTTGTATCAATCCTTCTTCTAATCCCTGCCGTAAGCATTGGCTGTAAGTTAATTTTAATAATTTATCTGTCTAGTGAATTTTGCAGGAGTTTAAACGTGATGTAATTAAAGATGTTTATGTTAATGCAGATTGGCGCTAATGCGCTATGTTAATAATGCTTCTAACCTAATGTATCTATATACATTCTACTTGTTACACTGTTAATAAGTATGTCATTTTGATTTCTAATAAGTTTTCCATATTTCTTTCATTTATTTACAGTTTTACTCGGTTCAATGGCCGGTGTTTGCCCATGTAAACTGCAGTACATGTTGTACTATTAAAGGAGCAAGACGCTCATTTCCTGGCTCTTGAATGGAGTTTGGCTTGCTGTTTATCTATATTCACGTTTCGAAAACAAACATATAGAGAGAACAGTACAGTAAAAAGCCATGAATCAGCGGGTACCAGAAGAAGTTACAGATGTAATCATGGAAAGTGGAGGAAAAGAAAAAGCATCTTCAGTGGTCCATTCTTCAAGATCATCATCTTCCTCCAAGAGTTCTGTTGCCAGGGCTGCCATTAAAGCTAGGGCCTCAGCAGAAGCTGCACGTGCCAAGATGGCGTTTGCAAAAAAACAGCTTGAAATGAAGCAAGAGAAAGCCAAGCTGGATCAAGAGAGAGCAATGGTGGAAGCGCGTTTAGAAGCATTGGAAGTTGAAAAGGAAGTGGCAGCTGCTATGGCAGAAGCTGAGGCGCTAGAGACAGCAGTAAAAATGGAATGTGACGACAATCGCAGTGAAAAGAGCATACTTTCATCACACGAGATTTCAATCAGAACAGAAGAATATGTGAAACTCCAGTCTCAGGTGAGCTCCGACTTTGCTACCTTACCTCTGAATAGCTCTTTGTTAACCTGTGTAAAGGAATCGATGCCATGTGCGATAAAGTCTGAGAGCATGAACGCTACATATGACGACGGCACAAATACTGTTCAGGAACGGAGCAGATACTGTCAAGGTGAACGTCAGCAGCGAGCAAGATATCCAGAGTCACTGAATAATCTGCCTCATTCCATACCAAATACTGCACCTAATGCATTTCCATTTCAAGATCCTGCTTCACACAGACACACAGTCTATCCAGATATGCAGCATTTCTCTCAAGGTCAGGTCGTACCTATGTCAGACTTTGCTAGATTCGTAGCACGTAGAGAGCTAGTCACCACAGGACTTACGAAATTTGATGATAACCCAGAGAATTTCAGAGCATGGGAATCTTCATTTGTTAATGCTACACAAGACTTACAGCTCTCAGCCAGTGAAGAATTAGACTTACTAGTCAAATGGCTGGGGAAGGAATCGTCGGATCATGTGAGAAGGATTCGAGCTGTGTATGTTGCTAATCCACAAGCTGCTCTTCAACTGTCGTGGATGAGACTCCAGGAATGTTATGCGACTCCGGAAGTGATAGAAAGTGCTTTATTTAAGCGCTTGGATAACTTTCCACGTCTATCTCCAAAAGACAGCACAAAACTCAGGGAACTCGCAGACCTGCTCATGGAGCTCCTTGCAGCTAAAGAAGACACATACTTACCAGGGTTAGCTTATCTCGATACCCCTCGTGGTATCAATCCCATAGTAGAGAAGTTACCAGTAAGTTTGCAAGAAAAATGGCTGTTTGCTGGTTCACGCTTCAAAGAAGAGAAAAAGGTCAGTTTTCCCCCATTTTCGTTCTTCACTAATTTCATTTGCAGTGAAGCTAAAGCCAGGAATGACCCTAGTTTCAAGCTCTCAAACAGTAATTACACAGCCGTCAGAAACGAAAAACCCTTGTATAGGCATGCTGCTAGTAGAGTTCCTGTGTCAGTGCATAAGACAGATGTGTCCACAGATGAGTCATATTCAGAAAATGTGAAGGATGCTATCAAGAGAGATTTGACAAAGTACTGCCCTATTCATAACAAGTCGCATCCTCTGTCAAAATGCAGAGCTTTCAGGAAAAGATCACTGATGGAACGCAAGAACCTGTTGAAAGAACACAAAAGATGTTTCAGGTGTTGCTCTCCGAGTCATGTAGCCCGGGAATGTCTCATGATGCTCAAATGCTCAGAGTGTGATTCTGACAGACACTGTACAGTAATGCATCCTGACGAAGCTCTGCCCGTCTCTATACCTTCGAAGCAAGAACCAAACATAGAACAACAGGTCAATACAACCCCAGAGGTAACTTCAAGGTGCACAGAAATTTGTGGAGGAAGTACTGCAATGCGATCATGTGCAAAAATGTGCTTGGTGCGTGTTTTTCCTCAAGGACAGAAGGGACGAGCCATCAAGATGTACGTCATCATTGATGACCAGAGCAACCGCTCACTAGCCAAAGGAGAGTTCTTTAGTCTGTTTGGAGTCCAGAGTAATCCCTCTCCATATTTGCTGAGAACATGTGGTGGTTCCATAGAAATGTCTGGGAGAAAAGCAGTCGGCTTCCAAGTAGAGACTCTGGATGGTAAGATGTGTCTTGATCTCCCACCACTAGTAGAGTGTAACGAGATAATGAGCAGCAGATCAGAAATTCCCACTCCAGAGGTCGCACTTGCTCATCCACACTTGAAACCTTTGGCACAGTTCATCCCAAAACTAGATCCTGATGCTCAGATCTTAATATTGCTGGGAAGAGACATGATCCGTGTACACAAGGTTAGACAACAGATTAATGGGCCTCACAATGCACCCTTTGCACAGCGGTTGGATCTAGGCTGGGTGATTGTAGGTGATGTCTGCATTGACAAAGCTCATAAACCGATGGTGAGTGTCTTTAAAACTAACATCCTGGAGAATGGTCGTCCATCTCTTCTCACGCCATGTCAGAGTCATTTCAAAGTGAAAGAGAAATTGTGCCATGGTGGGGAGCAGAAGTCTGTTGTTTTTTCCCATGCGTTCAATGATGTTGCTCATAGCATGCAAGACAAAGATGAGTTTGGGCTCAATGTATTTGAGAGAAACAAGAATGATAACAAACTTGCCATGTCCTTTGAGGATGAGATCTTCTTGAAAATCATGCAAACTGAGTTCCAACAAGACGAACAGAGAAACTGGGTCCGCTCCTTTGCCATTTCGGTCACCCAGACCATTACTCCCAAACAATCGGGAACAAGCTTTGTCTCGCCTTAAATCCTTGCGTCGCACACTGAGCAGAAAACCTGAGATGAAGGAACAGTTTTCTGCCTTCATGGAGAAGCTCTTTCAGAACAATCACGCAGAAAAAGCACCACCTATCCACGAGGATGAAGAATGTTGGTATTTACCCATCTTCGGAGTGTACCATCCGCAAAAACCGGGACAGATAAGGGTGGTATTTGATTCCAGCGCGCAACACCAAGGTATTTCTCTGAACAACGTGCTTCTCTCAGGCCCTGACCTAAACAATTCCTTGTTGGGTGTGCTGTTGCGGTTCAGGAAAGATCTCATTGCAATTATGGCTGACATCCAACAAATGTTCTATGGTTTCCTGGTGAAAAAGGATCACAGAGACTATTTGAGATTCCTCTGGTACAGAGACAGTGATTTGAGCAAAGAAGTGGAAGAATACCGTATGAGGGTACATGTTTTCGGGAACAGCCCTTCCCCAGCAGTCGCCATTTACGGTCTACGGTTAGCTGCACAGCAAAGTGAGCAAAAGTACGGAGCTGACACTTCACACTTTGTCAACCGACATTTCTATGTGGATGACGGGCTCATGTCCTTTCCCACAGAAGCTGAAGCGATCGATCTGCTCAAGCGCACTCAAGAATCACTTTCCCAGTTCGAATCTTAAGCTCCACAAGATAGCTTCCAACAGTGTCAAAGTAATGCAAGCTTTCCCACCAGAAGACCTGGCTTCTGGCCTCCAAGATCTGAACTTTGGTAATGAGGTTTGGCCCACTCAAAGAAGCCTGGGTTTATACTGGGACATAAAAACGGATACCTTCACCTTCAAAGTTGCAACTAACAACCAGCCCTACACTCACCGTGGAGTCCTCTCCACTGTAAACAGCCTCTTCGACCCTTTGGGCTTGGCGGCACCAGTGACAATCCGAGGCAGAGCGCTGAGTACGTGAGCTGGCTAAAGAGGTGCATGACTGGGACACAGCCCTTCCTGAAGACAAGAGAAACAAGTGGGAAGAATGGAGAACATCACTTCAAAAGCTAAGTGCCATTCACATCACACGCACATATCTACATCATTCACTCTCTAACTCTTCATACACTGAGTTGTGTGTCTTCTCAGATGCCTCGAACTGGGCCATAGGGGCAGTGGCTTATATTCGAGCTTTGGATGCTGAAGGCGAGGTCAAAGTGGGATTTGTACTGGGCAAGGCAGAGCTATCACCTCGTCCTGAGCCTTCCATCCCTCGCTTAGAGCTGTGTGGAGCAGTGCTGGCTGTAGAAATGGCTGAACATATCCTTGACGAACTAGACTACAAACCGAATGCTGTGAAGTTCTATTGTGACAGCAAAGTAGTCCTTGGATATATCTACAATGAGTCCAGACGCTTCTTCGTTTATGTGCACAACCGTGTTCAACGGATACGTCAGTCAACCTCTCCAGATCAGTGGAATTATGTACCTACAGACCAGAATCCAGCTGATCTAGCGACAAGATCTGTGGTTGCATCACAGCTTAATGACACTATATGGTTCACAGGACCCAGCTTTCTCTACAAACCCCCCCAAGCGCAAGAAGGTGAGCTATTCGAACTGGTGAATCCTACGGCGGATGCAGAAATCAGACCTTGTGTGACCAGCTTCATTACGCAGATTGATAGAAGCCACTTCTCAGAACGGTTTCAGCGCTTTTCAACCTGGGAATCTTTGATAAGAGCCGTTTCTTTTCTGATTCATCAAGCACGTTCTCACAAGTCAGGTTCTATCAACACATCACATGTGTGCAAAGGATGGCATCAGTGCAGTGAAATACGCACTCCTGAAGAGCAGGCAACCGCAAAGAGATTGATACTTCTACATGTTCAGAAAGACCTATATCCAGAAGAGTATGCTGCTCTACAGAGGAACGAACAAGTTTTGCATTCAAGTGCGCTGCGGAATCTCGACCCCTACATCTACGACGATCTTTTGAGGGTTGGTGGACGTCTGAGACACGCCTCTCTTGAAGCAGAGGTGAAGAATCCAATCATCCTCCCAAAGCAAAGTCATGTTACTAAATTGTTGGTGAGTTACTATCATTCCAAAGTGCACCATCAAGGCAGACATATAACGGAAGGAGCAATCAGATCGTCTGGCTTGTGGATTTTAGGAGGGAAAAGATTGATAAACTCTGTTCTTCATTATTGTGTGACATGCCGTAAACTCAGAGGAAAGCAGGAAGTCCAGAAGATGGCAGATCTACCTCCTGAGCGCCTCAGTACATCTCCTCCATTTACCTATGTAGGGTTAGATGTTTTTGGTCCATGGACTGTGGTCACTCGACGCACCAGAGGTGGAGTAGCTGAAAACAAGAGGTGGGCTATACTCTTCACGTGTATGAGTATACGAGCATTACACATAGAGGTTATAGAATCCATGAACACTGCCAGTTGCATCAACGCTTTGCGACGTTTTTCGCTGTGAGGGGACCTGCAAAACAGCTCAGATCGGACAGAGGAACCAACTTTGTCGGAGCTAGCCAGGAACTGGGCATGCAGTCGACAAAAGAAAACCAGCCTAGTCTTCTGAAATACCTCCATGAGAATGGCTGTACGTGGGAATTCAATCCTCCTCACGCTTCTCACATGGGGCGCATGATCGGCGTGAGTCGCAGGATTCTAGACGGTATGCTGTTGCAAAAGAAACATGCTCACTTGACTCATGAGGTACAGTACTTTGCACTCTGATGGCAGAGGTATCCGCAATCATAAACGCTAGACCTCTGACTCCCGTCTCTTCAGATCCCTATTCTCCATGCGTTCTCACACCTGCAATGCTCCTTACCCAAAAGCCAGGTGTACCCATCTCAATTGAGAACTGCAGTGAAAAGGATCTCCTAAGATGTCAGTGGAGACAAGTAAATGCATTGGCCAACGAGTTTTGGAGCCGATGGCGAAAGGAATACATCAGCACACTCCAGACCTCGACGCAAGTGGATTGAAACTCACCGAAACTTGCACATTGGAGATGTTGTATTGTTGAAACAAGCTCAGTCTAAAAGGAATGACTGGCCTTTGGGCTTAATCACATCCGTCTTCCGAGCAGTGATGGAAAGGTCCGCAAGATAGAAGTCAAAACAACCTCAGGTGGTGACGTGAAAACATTCCTACGACCTATTTCTGATGTGATCTTACTCCTAGCTAAAGAGGACTAAGACCATTCATGGACTGTTATAGTGGCATTAATAATGCCAGGTGGGGAGTGTTCTGCCTCTGCCAAGGCTGTGTATAATTTACGATGGACATTTACATGTATATATTATATAATTTCGTGATTGTTTAATATTCTGTTTAAGATACTTTTTCCCGCTGCTATTATGTTAAGTTCCTATGCGAGGACTTTTATTTTGACGGTTCTCCACGAGCAACGCAGATTGTGTAACAGGAAATAACAAGCGCATGGTGCAGTGAACTCGTGAGAGATGTTTGTGTCGCATTTGTATCAATCCTTCTTCTAATCCCTGCCGTAAGCATTGGCTGTAAGTTAATTTTAATAATTTATCTGTCTAGTGAATTTTGCAGGAGTTTAAACGTGATGTAATTAAAGATGTTTATGTTAATGCAGATTGGCGCTAATGCGCTATGTTAATAATGCTTCTAACCTAATGTATCTATATACATTCTACTTGTTACACTGTTAATAAGTATGTCATTTTGATTTCTAATAAGTTTTCCATATTTCTTTCATTTATTTACAGTTTTACTCGGTTCAATGGCCGGTGTTTGCCCATGTAAACTGCAGTACATGTTGTACTATTAAAGGAGCAAGACGCTCATTTCCTGGCTCTTGAATGGAGTTTGGCTTGCTGTTTATCTATATTCACGTTTCGAAAACAAACATATA